>APFE031731611.1:0-17330 GCA_000404065.3 Pinus taeda
ATTCAAAAAGAAAAGGGTTGCCGAAACGGTTTGGCCATTTCATTTGGCACCGCGTCGAATAGTTTCATCTGGTGCACTATGTGTTAAAGCGTTTTCATTCTGGGGGAATTCGAAGCTACTTCGTCTTACAGTTCCCATTACTCCAAGAAAAGAATGTTGTGACCAATTTCAGTTGGTGTGACCGGCTTTCATGGCAGTGCTTTTATCAAACAAGCAGAACCGCTTGTGACATTGCATTGGACACTTATTAATCGAATCCAAGCATTCGGGTTGTAATTTATGTGTATATCAGGATTTGGGTTGTAATTTTCGTGTATTTCAGGACTCGGGTTGTTCTTGAAATCAGTTTTAGGTGAGGTTTGCGCATGGTGGTTTAATGACAATATACATGAGTAGCAGCAATTTTAAGCCCTGCATTGACGTTTACAGGCAAGGTGAAACTCTATTATTATTCTCTAATGGCGCAACATGCAGGCGGGTTCTTGCCATGACAAATCCCAGTCTTAGATTTCGTGCAGCGGAATTGAATATTAGAAAGCAAAGAGATTTAAGATTCCCAACAGTAGCCAACAACATTAGAATCTGAGGTGGAGGTGGGATTAATTTTTTCAGGTGGAAACAAAAGCAAAATAGACGCAGGGATTTGCAATCGATACTTATGAGATCATTGGTATTCTTTGCCTCGAAACAGAACTTTACCATTGACTTTTTAGTAAACAATTGGTCTGAGTACGCAAAGGTTCTTGAAGCTGATAGTGATGGAGGGCAAGGAGGTGGGTTTACATTCCTTCCTGGTTTGGGAGGCAGAGGTGATGAAAACTATCGTGGTAGGAAATCATCTGAGAAATGGTGGTTGTGGTTTCTCTTTACTACTGCTGTTTTGGGTTTGGTTTTATTCACTGGAATATATTCAGGAATTCTCAAAATAAACTATTCTTCTGCTAAGAGATTCAAAGAGCTGGCTAGACAAGCAGGTTCTCATGGATTATTTCTCTTAATTGTGGTCTCAGTTGCTTGTACAGGGTCCATCTTTGTTGGTTTCTTGAGATCTCGTCTTGATGGTTTTGTGTGCTCATTTAATGAGATATCGTTCTCTTTGCCAGAACAGGGTTGAAGAGTTGAAAAATTCCGTGGCAAACAGAGAAGCTAAACCCAGGAATAGAAGGAAGGGAAGGGTATATTAGTCCTTGCTGTTTGGATTCTATTCACTGCAAGTGCACGACAAGGCCTTTGATGATTGAAAATTCATCAGTGGACCTCCCAAGCCACAGTGAGTCTCTGGCTGCCTAATTAAGTTCTGGCTCAAAATCAAAATATAGGGTTGCAGACTTTTTCATGCTGCAAAAGTGCCGGTGCTGGTGGTGGACAAAAGAGCGCCTGTAACCTAATTCTTCTCCACCTCCTTATAAAGAGTGACATCTGCCTTTTGTTTGTTTTAACTGCTTTGCATATTTCAATCCATTTCATAATCAAGGTTCTACAGGGCTATTTCCCTTTTTAGACAGAATGGGAGAACACATGTAACAATGGTTCTAATTCTTCTCATCCTCAGAAAGAAAGAGATCTACATTATGGCGATTTGAATTGCATTACTTATTTCAAGCCATTTTTTCTATCAAGATTCTTTAGGCCCGCCTATCTGTTGATTCACGCTATCTTTTAATCAATTGTTTCATTCTATAAAGAGCGCTAGGGTAATAATAAAGCTTATGGGACTTCTTGCTTGTAATTACGGATGGCTGATGGCATTCTATAATAAAATGTTTGCATATCCTCTCATAGATATTGTTCTGCTTGTGTTTATCGGTTTATAAATTATAAGTACTCGTATGTAACCATACATACTGTTGATCAACCGACCCTTGTGTCTTCTAAACTGGTTATTCAGTTAAGCATGCTTCACTGCATGCATGATCTGAGATAGACATTCCAATCCACCTTACAGATTACCCGTGACCATGGCTCATTTATGCTCTTAAAGCTACTCCTAAAATGCAGATAATGTAGAAGTTTGCACATGAAGTAAACTTTGAGAATTTCTTTCAAAGGTAAGTGCTCTGTTGTAGGAATATGTTCTATGTGACTGAGGTGTATCGTGGTAAATCCTAGGTAGTTCCCAATACGGATCAATGTTTTTCCCAGGAACAACATGGATCAAGTTAGCTTGGATAAATGGTAAGTATTAGATTTAATCCAGCTGGACCTCTTATAATGACCATTTGTAATTTATTTATATTGCAGTTGCCCTGATTCTTTTCTGAACTAAAATGCTGGTAGAGTCTAGGCTTTATCTAGACCTTAAATTTTCATTTGATGTGAAATACAGGATTGTTCCACTTCCAACAATATTGATAATCTGGAGTGCAGGTGTGGTTAAATGCTTTATAAGATGAGGGGAGTAGATTCATCATGGAAGATTGTGTCAAAGGAGGCAGAGGTTCAATCAAACTGTTCAATTGTTACTTAAGGGATTTTTGTTAATAAAAAAGGTTTCATGTGTATTATTATATTGGCAATGACTGAAGGTTTCCTTTTATGAGTAGACAAATATATATAAAGTTTCTAGTGTATTATTATGTCCCTGCAGGGACATATAGCATGCGGTCTCCTGTGTTTTTCTGTTCATACAGATAGCCAATATATTTTTTACCTATAGGTTACCTTAGGTAACAATTTTTATTTTTTCTACAACAATTTGTTAAACCCTTTATATGAACTCTGATTTGGTGCTGCAGGTATGATGCCAGCCTTGGTAGATGGAATGCTGGGGCCGATGGTGTGCTGATGTTGGTTTTCAGTGCAGCTCTATGGGAGGAAGTCTATGTGAAGAAGAGGTAAGCATCAATGTCTCATCTCGATTCATCACAAAAGGGTTTTTCATATCAAGCAGCATAGAAATAAGAATGAGGAAGAGTATTGGGATAAGTCGTTTTACATTCAAACCAAAGTGGTCATGCACATGATAACACGAAGAGGAGAAAATTCTGGCTATTTGGGTAAATTATATCTATGCAACCCATTTTTATTGTCTCTCTCATGACCTACTACACACCATAACAATTTTCTCAGTTTTGGATATACTCTTAACAGGCATTTTGTTTTATGCCACAATATTTCTTAGTAAGTTCTTTAATGGTTTATGCTTTGACTTTCGTCTTAGAAGAAATGTAGGAGCTAGACTATTTTTCACATTTTCAATTTGACCAGCTTCTGTATATTTTAGTTTCTTTTGCAAATTTTATCTGACAACAAAACCTATTTACAATTGCTTGATGTTGTTCATTTTTTTCTTATGTACAACTCTTACAAAATTTGTTGTTCACTTGCAATCTCTTGCAAGTGAATGAACGTCTTACTGCATTCTCATTCTAGCTAGTTCTTTAATTAATATGAAATTATTTTGTACGCATTATATAATTGGATCTACTGATTGAAAGAATTTATATCCTTACCAACGTATATATTATGTAATAGTGATAGAGACAATAATTAACACTGCTTCTCCAAGTATCTTTGTTCCTTTTAAAGGGCATGGAGAAGCTAGTAATGCATCCGAGTTTAAGACCCCTAAAATAGATCACTATTTTCTTGGGGTCTGCTAAGTAATGTTTTGGATCCAGATTTACCACTTTCTTGTCTATGCCAAGAAATCTTATCTCATATGCCTATCTGTCTTATTCAAACTTATCTGTCCAATGGTGGAATTGAGTGTAACAAAATGAAATTTGGACAACATGCATTTGTCCTGTAGCAAATAATGTCTGCATTTAAACATCTCCTTGATAATATCTTTGTTCCCTTGAATGGGTATGGAGAAGCTTGTAATGCATTCTAGTTTCAGATCCCTAAACTACGTGGAGTCTGCTAAGTAACTTCCCACATGCATGTCTGTCTTACTTAAATTTATCTATCCAATGGTGGAATTGGGTGTAACAAAATGGGATCTGGACAACACACATTTATCCTGCAACAAATATTGTCTGCATTTAAACAACTCCTTGATAAAACAAACTAGCTGCTAATCTCTTCTTACACATATATAGAGAACATTGAGAATGATCTAAGCAAGACCCTAGATAAGAAATAAATCTTTCTTAACCCAAATGATTGTTCTCAATACTTTATGTTTTATACATCTCTAATTTCATCTTTTGGAATTAGGTGTAGTTGACCTAATTGACACTTTCTTTTGCTGGTAACACATACACTGCTTGATTATATTGCAGGGCATCTAGTGAATTTTCAACACAATAAGTTTCTTACCTTGTATTCAATCTCTATTTGTTGTGCTATTCTCAATTTCAATGGAGATGCTAAATGAAAAGTAGCATAGTTGGAATGGGAAGTTATAGAAGGCGTTGGAAGTCTGCAGTTTCCTTATTCCTTAAGAATAGGCCTTGCCATGGATGGCTTGGCTTGGGCACCCCTTTACTCTAGGCCAGTGGTGCCTTGTTGATCCTATATGGTAGAATGAGCAACATTGTGATGAATGAAATGTTAGATATCAGATCTTCTCATGACATTGCATTGAACAATTAAATCCAAGCATTTGGGTTGTAATTTATGTATATTTCATGATTTGGGTTGTAATTTGTGTAGGTCAAAACTTGGGTTGGTCTTGAAATCAATTTTAGGTGAAGTTTTTGCATGTTGTTTTAATGGAAATATACATGAGTAGCAGCAATTTTAAGCCATGCATTGACGTTTACAGGGAAGGTGAAACTCCGTTATTATTCTCTAATGGCGCCACATGCAAGTGGGTTCTTGCCAGGACAAATCCCAGTCTTAGATTTCGCGCAGCGGAATTGAATATTAGAAAGCGAAGAGATTTAAGATTCCCAACAGTAGCCCAAAACATTAGAATCTGAGGTGGGATTAATTTTTTCAGGTGGAAACAAAAGCAAAATAGACAGAGGGATTTGCAATCGATACTTATGAGATCGTTGGTATTCTTTGCCACAAAACAAAACTTTTTCATTGATTTTTTAGTAAACAATTCGTCTGAATGTGCAAAGATTGTCCTTGAAGCTAATAGTCATGGAGGGAAAGGAGGTGGGTTTACACTTCCTTGTTTGGGAGGCAAGGGTGATGAAAACTATAATGGCAGGAAATCATCTAAGAAATGGTGGTGGTTGTCTCTTTATTACTACTGTTGTGGGTCTGGTTTGATTCATTGGAATATATTCAGGAATTCCCAAAATACATTATTCTTCTGCTAAGAGATTCAAAGAACTTGCTAGACACAAGCAGGTTGACATGGATTATTGCTCTTAATTTTGGTCTTAGTTGCTTGTACAGGGTCCATCTTTGTTGGTTTCTTGAGATCCCTTATAAAGATTCTAAAGTGACTATATTTCCACCAAGAAGAACTCATAAAGAAAACAACCTTACTGCGAGAGCTCTGCTTTGGGTTGCTGGGATTGGTATGCTTTACCACCTTTATTAGGGCAGAAGGGATGCTCTATTATCTAGGGCAAGTGCAGCATACTATAGATGGCAGAATAAGGGTTGTCTTGATAGTTTGTATGCTCATATAATGAGAATTTTCTCTTTGCAAGAAGAGGGTTGAAGAATTGGAAAATTCTGTGGCAACCAGAGAAACGAAACCTAGGAATAGGAGGAAAGGAAGGGCCTATTAGTCACTGTTGTTTGGATTCTATTCACTGAAAGTTCACTACAGGGCTTCTGATGAATGAAAAATCATAATTGGACCTCTGACCTCACAAGCCACCAATGAGAGTATGGGTGCCTAATTAAACACTTGCTCAAAATCAAAATACAGGTTGCAGACTTTTCATGCTGTAAAAGCGTCGATGCTAGTGGTGGACAAAAGAGCACCTGTAACCTGATTCTTCTCCACCTCCTTATAAAGAGTGACATTGCCGACATGGAAACTTTGAGGCGATGTTGCATAAAAATATGGAATGATTTTTGAAATAAGCTGGAAAGTGTTATGAACTCTAAGTTCCACCAACTCAAGTAAGTATTCAAGAAGGAACTCTAACCAGAGGCATATGTAGCAAATTAAACATACAAAGAACTCGGCCCAAAACCTAGGCCTTGATCTTTCTCATTATCATAACTTCAACCTTGAGTAACCACACCTAAAACACGTTTTTAGCTAGCAGAAGAAGGTGAATATCAGCAGAACTTGAACTACTCCCCCGAAACGTCACTGCAAAAGTTACCTATGTGCTACTACACCATTTGGCATTAACCCAATGGAATGTTGGAGGTACCAATTGACACCTTCATATCAAACCGGTAAAGATGCCCATCATCAAAAGGGCAAGTAGCTCACTGGTAGAGCAGGTCCTGTATTAAATTCCTAGCCAGCCCAATTTTCACCAGAATGAGTTTGTAGACAATGCAATAGAAGCACACAAGACAAAGAACACTCTGCATTGAGGCCACACTCACAAAACTACTCACATCAACCACAAAAATAGCTAACAACCACTTTAGACCACAACAACTGCAATGACACCAGTTCATCCCCTTACAAATTACTGAAATTTGATGCTCCATCTACCTTCAAAACTAACAAAAATTACATTCCCACTCCCACTTACAGTCGCTTTAATGAAGTGAAGGAAAAATGTCGCTCTTTTTTATCAGAGGCTTCAACTCTGCCTTCTGATCCAAACCTAAGATATATCATTCAGAATGAGCTTTCTTTTGTAAACGAGGATTGGAAGCAAGACAAGGGTTCTGCTCCTGTTATGCCATTTATTAATTCCAATAACACTCTCCCCCAAAAATTCTTGTGTGTTGAGTCATTGGGTTTACTATGGTAATGCCTGTAACATTTTGCAGTCTTTTCTTTGTTGACCTATGGTTTAGTGGTTAAGTACTTGAGACACATCATCACCCTGTTAATGACCCAAAGTCAAATTTAGATCAGAGCCTTAAATTATAAGTTGATTGAATTTTATGAGATTTATATGTAATATTAATTCAATAATTAATAAAAAATAGTGTGAGGCACCCTAAATCAACTTCTGTTTATACAACGTTAGGATTTCATTTCTGCTACATATTCGCATCTCATTTAGATTTTCCCATTCCCATGTAGTGATTGTTCCTCAATTTATGCCTTACGATGTTTCTTTTGCAACATTTTGGTGCAAATGCTAGTCATAAACCTATTAAATATTTGGTTGGTGAAGTCTCCATATTGGCAAGTATGCTAGAATTTGAAATTCAAATATAAATGAAATTTGTTTTAAGGAAAGGATAAAGATTAATTCAATTAATTACTGAACTTGTGGATGGGAATAAAGTTTTTTCTACTTGTTTTGACGATGAGCCACACTGGTTGGTTCGAAACGCGTCGACAATTTTTTTTTAGAATGTGATTTACACCAAAATTTCTTCTTATAATTGGGAATGAAGTTGTTCATTCTTCATCCATAAAAAATATAGATGGTTAAGTCCATTTGAAAGCGCTACAAAAGAAAATTGTGCATTTAAGTCAAAGACAAGATATTTATTTGAGTTATGTGGGGTAATGAACTGATTAGATTAATATTGGTTATTTGTATTATATTTAAAGAAATTAATTATATTGAGAGGTTCTTTCAAGTGTAGTATGGAAAATATGTTGTAATTTTCTGCTATGTTATGTTATATTATATTGTGTTATAATATTTAAAAATTTTAACTTGATAAAATTACATAAAAATAAAACTAAAATTAAAATAATATTTTGACTTGGTCAAATTACATAAAAATAAAATTGTAATAATTAATAATTAAACTAGCCTAGATCCATCTTAACTCTGTATCTATCAAATGACAAGAGTGATCAAATCTCTCATCTTCTTTGAATGCAAAACTTGAGAAAAGGTTTGCACCTCAAGAGATGTTGGAAGCTTGGGGATATTGAGAGAGAGGTGAATCAATGTTGTAGTGGATGGATCAATTTAAATGTTCTTTCACATTTTCTTTACTACTTACTAAACCATCAATAAATTCACTAGTGGTATAAGATATCAACAACAAATAATACATGCACTATAAATCAAATGAGCAACAAATATAACTTGAAGGTACATAAACATAAGAGATCATACTATAAACATATTAGAACAAACACCATCAATACAAGGGGACAACGGATCTTAGGTGGAAAAACCAAATAGAAAAAATCATTGTTGTTGTGGTCTTCATCTTCTTTTATTATTATTATCAAATTCTTCTTCTTTGCATATACATTGGCCACCTCCAATTTGTAAATCATAACCTTCCAATCATGTGAGCAACTCTCACTCCAGGCCACTACCTATGGGAACCCACTGGTTCCTAAACTCTACAGACCACCATATCATAGAAGCCACTACTCCTAGGACTTTGTAGACCACCACCTGCTGGATAACCCAACACCTGAGTATTTTCCAGCCACCACTAGAAGGAATCCTTTACTTGTAAGTTCTCACACCACTACCTAAAGGATGTGGCTACACCCTGAATCTGAAAGCCATAGCCCAACCTTCAAGCTCTCTTGTGGACCATGCTTCACAATTTCACAATGGATCCACCCGAATCAATACAAAAAACTATCAGCCTCCATTTAATCCCATTTTCACATTGTACCCACTCAAACTATCTCACTCAATATAACTGAATACAAAGGACATTCTCTCAACCAATCTTTACCCATACACTCAACAATCAAATCATAAACAATCTACCATCTTAATACAACAAAAGCATCAAGACACACTCTCATGAGAACCAACAAATAAACTCACACATCAATTTATCCATACACATTACAACTCTTGTTTGCATACTCAAGAAGCATATATATAAGCCCACTTATTACATAGTAGCATATATCTCTCATGCAAATGACCCATAAACATATTTTCTAGCAACAAACTCTAACAACCCTCACTTAATCAATACTTATCAACCTCACACTCAAAACAACTAACTCAACAATACAATAGTGATATACAACGCATCCATCCTAGTGTCTTGCTCTCAGTTAGATACAAGAAGTCATATAAATCACCATATACTAGACAACATACATACAGAACCTACATAAACAATATCATCCATATATACACACAACTTCTCCCCCTGCAATGACAACAATATCAATCGAACCAAAATTCTATCACATGTTATTGATATATCGTTTTCACGAATCTTGATACACCCTCACGACCTCTACAAATGCACTTTTGTCCAAACTCTAATCACACCATAGAATCCATGCTCTACCTCAATGGACTACATACAACACATTTTATTACAATCATTCACATAATAATCAACTCGATCACTCCTTCAACAAAGTTACATCGCACATTGGTTATAGATTATCTAACCTCTCCATCACTTTATCTATGCAACAATGTGTGCACTATATATCGACATTATATTATAGGAGCACTTAAAAACTCTACTCCGTGTGTTGGCTTAGGGGGTCCTTACGCAGGTTTAGATTTAGCTGCGCCAACCAAGAAAACCTTACATTACTAGCCCTTTCGAAAGCACAGGCTATAGTCTCACCCGAAGCAATATGGGGGGATGCAAGAACCAAGTTTATGCATCCAGAGACTAGTGTGATGTCTTTCAACACCTTAGATTTGCTTTCATGCAGGTTGATAAATTCTTAGGGCACGTTGCTTCAACTCTATTAAACAATGTTTGGACCTTTGTGAAGGTCCATGATCATTCCTTGCGGACCTTTAATGGTCAATTTACCTACTTATGTGCATCAAAAAGAAATCCTAAAGTGGAATTCGCGCAGATCTAATTAATTTGTCAGAAAACATAAGAGAAATAACCAGAGACTTTGCAGAAATGTTTAAACATGCATTTCATACATTATTAAGACTTATTCATGGTAATCGTGCAACATTAAATCAATAATTCATGAAACAAGTTATTTATAAGTGGCATATAACGTAAATAGACATGAACATTAATACTCAATAATTCTTCAGAAAATTGACTTTACTAATCTTAATTCACAGATTACAGACTCAAACTGCCCTGCGCACACAGTTGCAAGGGTGATCGCACTCAGCTGTAGACTCTAACAAGGCCTCTACGCACTCAATTGCAGATCCTTTCTTCTTCTAAGCCCTCCTGATCCTTTCACTCTTCTATCTTACCCTCTTCTACTCTACTACTTTTCCATCTAGTTACTTCTTACTTTTGTTAGGACTCACCTATTTATAGTATTTTTCATATAATTCCATCGTCTGTGGACCATGGGTGAATCTCAAAATTGACTCAAAAGTTATCCAAAACAAAGGGCTAAGCCCCTTTCACTCCTATTCATCTACATCTCCACATCCACAAATCGCGGAGACTTTACATTATTTACAAAATTGTACCAAAATTTGGGTTATGTTAACCGCAAACTAACCAAGGAGATCCCATCCTAACAGGCCCTCAACACAAAGATCCTGACTCGCCCTAGAGTCACTCCGATGGCATTGTGATCTTACTGTGAAGATACCCGCGCTCCACCTAGATCACTACAACTTCAGCGGTGCTCTGTTTCGCTTCCTGTCAAACCTCCTCGACCAATTTTTCAATGGTTGGTCCTTCTAATGCCAGCCTCATTGTCCAATGTGTCTACTGCAATCCCTTAAGCTTTTCTTAAATGGAGAACATGATCTAATAAGACTCATGCAACCAAGGCAGCAACCTGGCCTTTAGCAAGGCTTCTTTCTTTTGCGCTTCCTCTACTTGTGCCAGTAGTTGCTTTATTTCCTGTAACTTGGCAAGACACTGTGTTGGTGCTAAGGTGCGTGTAGTCGGCCTAACCTCATCATATTGGCACAGCATCTCCCTTACCATTGTGTTCAAGGTTTGCAAGTTTAGACCCTCCTACAAATTGGTCATTAGCTCCATAGCCTACTCAAACAATGCCGCACAGTCAGTGATTGTGGTATCCAAAGTAGTCATTCCATTCTTAATTATGATTTTGCACTTCTCCTAGACCTCAGGTGGAGTCATGGGATGCAACTTCAATTGTAGCTCTAGAATCTTCATGTTGAACTCGAAATTTACTCGTCAAACTTCTGCTCTAGCCTCACGCACACCGGCAGCTAATTTTCTGATTTTGGCTTCAACTTGTGCATCCTCTGGGATGTGAAGTTCAAGCATTGTTGTACAGACCTCCACAACTGCTGACTCCAGACTTGAATTACATGCTTGAATTTCCTCCTTTTCCTTTATATCCTACGTCTTTTCAATGAACATTTGTTCATTGTTGACTTTGTACTCACTTATGAGGTTGAGGGTGCGCTACTCCTTGGTTCTCAATTCATCTTCCACCCCCTTTTGCAGCGTGTGGAGGGTTTCATTGGATAGCTTTGCTATATTCAGTCCTATATCCTTAACCGCACTAAGCACAATATGATTGTCAGCGAACTCTGTGTGAATGGACCTATCTCGAAACGGTATAGTTCTAAGATCCAGGTCCTTACTACCTCTGTTGCTTGGCTTGTCCCAGGTGTTAGGCTCACTTGCTCCGCACTCGCTTGTCCAATGCCCACTAGTATTCTTCCTGTTTGGATCTGCAGCTCACACAAATCCTTTTAGACACTCCCTAGCATCTACATGTAGTGCTGTTTGAACTGCTACAACACTTTTGTCATCATATCCCTTACTTTTTGTTGATATCATTGAGACCACCTTCTATTAATATCATGGGATCAACCTGTGTTTTATCAAACTTCTTCTTTTTTTGTGTTCTACCATGTTCCTCTATGCCACATCTTTTCAAAATAAAGGGGGGCTATTCCCCTCATCACCTCCTCAACCTTGGTCTTAAAGATCTTCTTCCTCTGTCTCTGGTGAAGGTGACTTATCACCTTTCTGTGACTCACATTGTTAATTTTCTGCTTGCTCCTTAGCAATGCGTTCTTGCTCTATGAAAGCCTTTTCTGTAGCTTCCTTCTTTTTCTGCTCTACTAGGGTACTCACAACTTTCTTAGTGGCCTCCTTTATTTTCTGCACAGTAGAACTTTCCGCACCCATTCTTGTTCCAACATTTAACTTTGACAGGGCACACCACTCAGTAGGCCATAACCCTACAATCTCTTACACATCCATTTTTTACACCAAATAGGGAAATTGGTCCCATTTCTACTTTGGATCATTCCATAGTTGGATGTAGATTTTGTGGAAGTCAGCCTTGAACTTCGTGTAGGCTAATAGCTATGTGAAAACGGTTGGGGGCAACCTTGGACACTAATTGATTGCCATGTGGAGATCCATTTCCATAAAAGTGAAAAATATCTTTGTTTTTGTAATCCACACGACATCCTTCATAGACCATAAAGAGGTGATTTGCGTGGCTTTCGACAATCATTCCTCGAGAGGAGGAAATTGGCTATTCTCCAACAATTTCCACGCAACGAGCATAATTGATAGCGGTAACCAAGCATAGTGGAACAACTTGGTTTCCTCCTGGGCTTCTCGACAGTTCGCTAGGAACTCCTGAAAAAGGCGCTTAGCCCAATTAAATTGTATGTCTTTCATGCACTACACAACAAGTGAAATTACTGGCGGAACTTCATCCGTGCGACATTTTCTCATAATATTTCTTACTAAAATCTAGGAAATAAGTTGAACTTCCTGGTCTATATAGAGAATGGAATACCCTCACAACGTTTTGAGGAAGACACATTCCTTCTTCATGTCTGCAAACTCTTTCTCCCCAGTCTTTCCCCTAAACTCCTTGGTAGGGTTCACGCCTTTGTAAGGAAGCGTGATTATGTGAATCAACATGTCCATGATGGGGTAAGGCTCTCCTAGCCATAAGCACCCATCATGCACCAATGTGAGGAGCTGGCGCATACAAATGGTATTGATGTTAGAGCAGTGATAATGCATTACTAGTAGCATGTTCAACAATCCCGACTGCTCAACTCCGTGGAGCCATTCCATCAGCGCCAATGTTGTAACACCTGTTTCTTCAAGATAAATATTTCTCATATATTTGTCCATCCTCAAATGTGGAAGCTTAGTGTGGTTCGTGAGGTCCCAATCATCCATTTTTAACAATAGGATCCGTGCAAGCCAAGGGACTTCAAAGGGGACCTGCTCAGGTAGCAAGGGCATGGATACTCTAAAATTCCCAGTATCAGGGTCCTTCATTACCTTTTCTTTTCCCTTCCATGGAGGGACATACTTTGGTAGCCTCATCATAGGTTCGATCCCTTCGGCATCAATATCATCCATTCCCTAGAATTCTTCTGCCTCTAGGTCCACTACTCTTTCTGGCTACTTATCATTCTTCTACTTCTTCTGTGTTTTGGTATGCTTCCTTGGTGAGGCGTGCACCGACACCTTATTCTGCTTATCCTTCATGGATTATTTTGGCTTGGCTGGTTGGTTTTCCCTAATAGGGGTGTGCTTCAGCCTCAGTAACCTCGACACTGTAGGCACAGTAGCTGGAGCTTCCATACTTAAAATTTTGAGGGCTACTACTTCAGAGACAACATCGCCAACACTAACAGTTTCAACAGGGATTGGTGTAAACATATTCTTAAGAATAAGATTTCGGTTTATCTCAGGCATTTTAGAAAAAACAGGGCTCGCAACTAAATATTCCTAAATAACTTGGCTCATAGGTGACAAACAATGAAATTCAACAACAAGTCTTAGGGCACAAAGTGCTCTCTATTGGACCGACACACATAATTTATAGGGGGTTTTGAATTCAAATCCAACCGTTCCCCCCGAATTATGATAATAAATAATATTTTTCCGATAGATATTAAAATACTTTTGCCTTATTTATCACCACCCTACTCCACTTAACCATCTTCTGGTCATCAAGTCATGAACAATAACTCCAACAGTGATTTTCCTATCGGTCTGTACGATACCTTCCCCCATGGCGCAGCTTCCTGAGTGTAGCTTCATTGGTTGCATCTTCATCATTCTCCGCACAGCCTGATCGCTGCATTTTCCTCCAAGCTGGGTAGTGCAATTTATAATCCTGCACTCCCTTGCAACTTCCTGGAGCACTAAGACTATCCTGCTGTCATATAGTAATTGCACAAGATCCCCTGTATACAACTTTAGTCTTCTCCCATTCACTCTTCTTGGGAAAGGTTCCCTATTTAGTTTCACGAGCTGAATTGCACCTCCATCTATAATTTCTTTGACAATATATGGCCCTAACCAATGCATCTGGAATTTACCCAGAAATTTAGTGACTTTAATATCATATAATAGGACAAGATCGTTTACCTTGAATGTGCAAATCCTAATATGGCGATCGTGCCATGATTTTTCATGTTCCTTTTGTACTTGTTGATGGAATCCTGCCAAAAATCAATCTTCTTTGAGCTCCATAAGCTACACGAGCCATTCCTCCATGGCCTCATGATATGCCATATCCTTCAAAGATGCTATGCGTAGACTAGGCACAATGTACTGCATCGACATTACAACTTCAACCCCATATACTAATATGAACAACATTTGCCCTATCAACTTCTTACAAGTAGTCCTATAAGCCTAGTGGACTACAGGTATGCACACATCCCCGTCATTCTGTTGTGTGTTGCAGATCTTCGTCAATGCAATCTCCAAAATCTTGTTAAAGGCTTCAATAGTTTCATTCGCTTGCTGGTTGTATGGTGTACTCTTCTGATGGTAAACTTGGAATTCCTTAGTCAACATGCTAATTGTTTCATTCAAAAAGTACATATACCTATCACTCATCAACACTTTCAGGCATCCAAATCTAGTTAAGACATGCTCAAACAATAATTTTGCTGCCATTGCCCCTATACAATCCTTAACTAGTTGTACTTCTGCCCATCTGGTTAGATATTCTATGGCAGTGATAATATAGCGCGCACCTATTTTCTTTCAAGGGGAGTAAATTGACCCAACAAAATCAATCACCCACTTCTCAAATGCCTGCAAGGACACTTGAGGATGTAGGGGTAACTCATCCCTTCATGATGGTCTGCTAGTTCTTTGACAGGCATCGTACGCCTTACAATATGCCTTGGACTATTTATGCAACGCTGGCCACCATAGACCTACACGCAAAATCTTTTGCGCAGTTGCTTTGCCTACATAATGGCCTCCTATGGCTCCCCCATAAGCTTCAGCGAGATTGTTGTCCTGCTCAAAGTCTGGCACATATCTTCGCAATATTTCATCTACACCCATTTTATATAAATGTCCCACAATAACTGAAAAATTAGTTGCGCGCACTTCTAATTCCTTCTTCTACTAACTTGTATATCCTTTTGGTACCATTTCCATTGTCAAAATGTGAATAATTTCTGCAAAATTGTCATCCACTATGCACAGCGCAAAGAGTTGTGCATCTGGCAACCCTTCTCCAAATTATTAGGTTCTTCTCCTATTTCAATCTGTGACAGATGGTCAAGTTCTGCATTTAGCCTTCCTGGCTTCACAATGACTTCAAAGTCATACTCCTGAAATAATAGCAACCATCTGTAGATTTTTCCCCCCAACACAGGCTTGTTGACCAACTATTTCAAGGCAGGATGATCTATGTACATCTTGAATTTCCCTCCTAGCAGGTCTGAATTTTTACAAAGCATACACCATGGCCAACCCTTCGCACTCGGTTGTTGAATAATTTTTCTGAGCTTTTGATAACTTCCTACTTACAAAGGCTATAGGATGGTACATTTCTCCTTCATCGGCCTGTGTTAGCACTGCACCCAATGCAATGGAAGAGGAATCCACATGTACATGAAGCTCCTTTTTCTAATCAGGGAAGGGAATACCAAGCTCAGTGCAGTGACCATATTTTCTTTCAACATATCTAAGTTGCACTGACATTCTTTGTCCCAACAGAATGTCGCTTCCTTCTTTAGTAGTTTCTCCATGGGCGCAGTAATTTGAGTATAAGCTTTGATAAATTTTATATAGTATCTCGTTTGTGCAAGTGTTGTGTGAAACTATTTGACGCTCCTAGGGGCCTCCAAGTTTACAATTACTGCAATCTTTGCAGGGTCCACCATCAACCCTTGCTTTCACGCAACATGACCCAGCAAGATCCCAAAAGGAACACAAAATATGCAATTTTTCAAATTCAGTGCCATCTGGTATCTGTGACATGTATCCAACATCAGGTGTAGATTTGCTACATGGCACTTCACTAATCCAAACACTATCCAGTCATCACTGTCTACCTCCAGAAACTTGTGAATGAACTCCTTGAACGCTGCTATGATGACGCAGAAAAGTATCGCAAGCACATTCTTTAGTCCAAATGGCATCACAATGTACAGGAAACAACCCAACTCCATTACGAAGGTTGTTTTTCTCCATGTTTAGGTGTGATCTTGATTTGATGGTACCCAGAGAACCCGTCAATAAAGGAGGAGGCCTCATGCCCTCCAATATTGTCTATCAGTTTGTCTGTAAACTTCAATGGGAATGGATCGTGAACACATGCATCATTAAGATTCTATAGATCTCGCAAATCCTTATTTCACCCTTTTGTTTCTTTTCTTGAACCAACATTGGGATCACCCAATTGGATTCTTCAATAGGTTCTATGATGCCTATGTCCAACATCTTATCTAGCTCTTGGCACACCTTTTATTTATACTTAGGATTAGGGTGACAAGGCCTCTGTTTAACAGGCTTCACTTCCAACTTCAGTGTGATCTCCATAATCCCAAAATTGTTGATTATGCCTTTTAAATCCGAAAATTTGGTGGAGAAGATATCCTAATATTCACGAAGTAATTCAACAACATTATCTACTGTAACATCGTCCCAATAGGCTCCAATTTTCGATAACTTTGGTTCTTCCTCAGTGCCAATGTTTACTTTCTTTGTCTTCAAAGGCGCGGAGATGTCTCGTTTTCTATTTGTGGTCCCTCAACTTCAGATGTCATTATGCTTCCAGAATATTGATGTTCCTTGGGTCATCTTCTTCCTCTTTACTGGTCACATTATAACATTCCAATGCACGACACGGCTGGGTGCTCCAGTCTGGTTGGGTCCATCACATAGGTTCCTTTGACATTCTGAAGATAATGCCTTAATCTCTTGCAGTGCTTCATCAATGCTTGCAAAGTCATCTTCAAAGCTGAAAGTCAATATGAACCCTTCCTTCAATGCTTCCCATTCTATAGTGTCATGGTGGAGCTCCGTTTCCGGATAGCATTTCATGGGAATTGTGTCCAAGGTATGATAAAATATGTGTACCCACTCTAGCTATGGTTCTATCCCCCATGCCTTATTCCACTTAGCGAGGTGATCACAGGAATCATCATTCCCATTATACTTCTCAATCATTCTGGTACTGGCACGCCCAAATAGTATATTCATCATTCTCCTGT
>APFE031731617.1:0-13065 GCA_000404065.3 Pinus taeda
CATCCTGCGCCACCATGGCGGCCCGTCTGTTCGCCCACTAAGGTTGCACGATTCTCGGAATCACCCGCCATTCCATGGATGGACAGGGTGGTATCAGTGGGCTTCTACAGTTTATCCTGATATTGATCTCCATCTTCGTCTTCAATCTACCCCTCAAGGGGGACACTGAGGGGTAGATTGAAAACTAAGAAGGAGCTCAATATCAGGAGAAATGGTAAAAGTTTTGCTGTGGCAGAGGGGGTTGGTTGTGGCAGCCCCCCGTACCACCCTGGCGGCCTCCACATGGGCGAGCAGGCCGTTGGGGTGGCACGGGGAGAGGTTGTGGCAACAACTCCTACAATTTCTCACCTCATTGATCTCCTTCTCCGTCTTCTATCTACCCCTCAGCCTCCCCCCGCACCACCCCGGCGGCCCGCCTGCCCTTGGGGTGGCAGGCGATTTCTTAGTGTTAATATTTTTTTAATTTCAATTATCTAATTATACAAATAAAAAACTTATGATATATTTTTGTTGTTAATTTAAGTTAATATGTTTTCATTATTTACCGATTTATGTCTTTCTATTTTTCAGGAAAATGGCATCAAAGAAGATTTCTGTGAATCTTTCTGGACCAAAGACTCTTAAAGATGCATCTTCAAAAAACATTGGTGAACAAACTCCATCTGAGCTCATGGCTACAAATCTTTCAAGTGCCTCAAATGATAAGAAGATGATTTCATACTGAAAGAATTCAAAAGAGGTGAAATTTCCATCAAGAATTTGGTATGTGAAAGAAAGAGAAAGCCAAAATGTGAATATATATCTATATATTGATATATCGAATGATAATGGATTTTATGAGGTGATGGGAAGAGTCATAGATATGTGTTCGGTACCGAACACTGAAGTTGTTTACATACTTACAAAAGCTCCCAAGTCACATAAAAAGATTAAATACCAACTATCATATTCATTGTATGACATGAGAGAGGTATCTACAAAGTTGTGTAAACAAATCGTAAATGAGATGAAACAAAACATCGTAAGTATTGTTATTTATATTTGTATTTTGTGTTCTTGAAAGTGTCTCGCTATATTTTTTAACTTTGTTTTTATTGACATATGATATTTTGTTTGGTAGAATTTTGTTGAAATTTGTTCAATTAGGTTGGGAGGCATTCATTTCATAGAGCATGATATCATGAAAGTTGTCAACATTTTTTACTCAATGTTAGAAGAAGATATGGAAAACAAACAAAGTAGTAATTGATGATGCTACAGAACTACATCCAAAGGATCAGAAAAAAGGCCTCTGGTGGATAAATATAGCAAGGGTAGACAAGTTGTTTTTGAGGATGATGAAGTTGAAACTAACAATGAAGCATATGTTGTCGTTACTGAAGACGACATTGGAATTGAGAAGAGACATAAAAGACCAAAAGTAACAATGCCCAAGAATAAATTTGTTGAGAATGTTCTGACGAAGAAAAGTAAAGTTGAAGATTTTGAAGTAGTCATTACCAGCAGTCAAGAACCTAGTGAAACTTCAAAAGAAAGCAGAGAAATCATTACACCAGGAGCTAATTTAGAGGATGGCATTATCAAAACAAAACAAAATGGCATTCGACAGAATTTGACAAAGAGAAACTTAATTGATGGTGGTCGCACATTTCAGCTTAATGTTAGACAAACCTATAAGGCAAGTGAAGGAAAATGTCAATATCAAGTCAGAAAGCCACATCATCTACATGTTCACAATTTGAAGACATTGATGAGGTACAATCCATATGCTCATGTGGTTAGTTATGTGCTTCTTGTTGATCCACTTCAAGTTCCCAACAAAGAAGCATTTGATAAGTCAAAATGTTTTGAATACAATTATTATGTGCTTGGGGGGAACCATTCTATAGAAGCTCAAAGACAATTGATGGAGGAATATCTTAATAACCCATGTTTTGAAACAATGAAATGTATCATTTATGATGGTTTATTAGATACAGAAGCAAAGTTAGTGGCATGGGATCATAATTCAGATAATGACTATAGGATGTCTATGACTTTCATCCAAAGGGTTAGATTTATTCATAGTGAATTTCAAGAAAAATGTGATGGGGATAAGATAAATGTTACTGCAGATTTCCGAAAGGAATTTTGCATAGAAATAGGCTATCAAATTGAAGAGAAAACCAATTCAAAAGGTGGAAAATGCAACAAAATGAGTGATTTATTCAGAGGTGTTGATAACATTTTCCAAATGGAATTTATAACTAGAGATGTTTGGAAGTTGATTGAGGAGATTTTTAGCATGTGGGAAGACATTGGCATTAAAAACAAGAGGGTCAAAAAGTCTAAACCATTGATATGTAAGCACAGTAAATCAGCTCCTGAAATGAAGCAGCTTCCAGATGATATGACTATCACACCTTGGAGAGCAATGCAAGGAGTGAAAGATGAAAAAATTGTCAAAACAATATTATCTCGTGTGAGGTCAGGGGAATTATCATTGGAGGAAATGTCTGAAGAATTTCAAAAATAAGTTTGTTGAATTATTTTTATTTATTTCTAGATTATATTTTTCCTTAAATAAAACATGTTGTTCTTGGTAGTATTTGTTATACATATAATTATATTAACTTTTTGTTACTTTATCTATGCAGTCACAAAGTTTACATGAAAATTCAAGAACAAATGATTAAATTGTTGAATTAAGATAGTTGAGATGATGTTGTATGCAACTATCCAGATTCAAATTCTACATCAACATTAAAAGATTTTTATCTTGCATTTAAAAAGGTATCTTGATTTATACATTCTTTTTTATCCATCTGTGTACTATTTTTAATTTATAACTTACACATATATTTGTTTATTTTATAAAAGATGAGGAAGGATGATAATGGAGCACCAGATAGTTTCGAAACCTTTATTAAAAAATAAAGATCGAAAGACTGAGGAAGCAACGTATTAAGAATGTTGAACTTGATCCAACTCCTAATCACTTCATTTGGAATGGGCTAGACACTATTCAATATCAAGTAATACAAGGCGACTGTGAAGACATTGCTAAACTCATACCTAAAAGGAATTATGCCCTAGTTATTGCAGATATTCCCCATGGTTTTAATATTCCAAACATTGACTATGATAGTGACCTTTATACTTATCAAGCTCTTAGTAAATTGGTAGTGGGATTTGTAGAAATCACGTCATCACCATTATGGAGATTTGTGACATTTCATTCAAACACACAATTGGCAATGATATTGTCAAGCTTCAAGGGGAAAACAAATTCAAGGATGCAGCTTACATGGTAAGACGTTTAAAATGTATATTTGATTAATGTTGAAAAAATTATTTATGTACAAGTTAATTGAACTTTTACTATTTCATGTTACAGGCAAAAGTCAAATCTTCTTAACCATGAAACAATTTATAAATGATTGTGGGTTCATTCATATTGATAGTTGGGCAAAAGATGATAGCCATATGTCTATGATTTTTAATCAGGTAGACGGAAAGAGTCATAGCCAAATACTGACTTATGAGAAAACTAACATATGAAGACAAAGAAGCAAAAGAAGAGATAGCTAAAATTTATCAAAAACCACAATTATTGATTAACTATCTTATAGACATATGTTCAAATGAAGGAGATTGGGTTCTGGATTTATTTTCTGGCTCAGGTAAGTTTTATTATATGGAATTGAATTTCAATATGTTATTTTCTAATTAATATGTCATTGTACTAATTTACTTCATTATTTATTTTGTGCTTGATAATTAAGTACAACACTAGCATGTTGCCTTCATAAAGGAAGAAATTGCGTCGCAATTGAAAAAGATCCAATACAGTGCAATTTCATTCAACAAAGAATTAATGCTCTTCAATTTCTTCCAGATGCAAAGCAAGAAATTGGGTTGAAGAAAGGGGACTTTAGTGAATCACATGTGGCAAAAAAGGCAAAGGAACCCCAACCTGGAAAAACATATATTGGGAGATTCGCAAACATCAAAGATCTATTAGAAGAGGAAAATGAGCAAAAGGAAGCAGAAAATATTGTGGAAAAAGACAATGATGAAACTCTAGAGGACGAAGAGTTTGGTTTACGTGACATTGTTGATTAAATTTAAGTTATGCTTGGAAATCAAGCTCATTTTTTGTAACTATTAAGTAGTTATACTTATAATGATTTGACTTTGACATTTTATGAGAAGAATAAACACTCAATTAAGGTTGTTATGCATTCAATATTTGTAATATGTGATTTTCGCATTAATTTTTAAGTTAATCATTATTTTTTGAAAAAAAAATTATTAATTATTATTATTTTGACATGAAATTCATAAGAAAACTATTATTTAACCATTTTTAGTTCAAATTTTTCGTATAAAAATGTGATTTTTGACCTGTCAATTCTAGCAAAAAATTATCAAAACGTGTAGTTTTTAGTTATAATTTATGTTAAAAATGTTATTTTTATGTCCATTGTTAAAAAATATTGTTTTTTAGAAACAAATTATTTCATGTGGGATTTGAAAAATTAATTAAGGATGTATAAATCTGTAGAATACCAAAATTCAAAATATCGACCTTCTAATTAAAAAAGAACAATAAAAAACCTCACTACAAAAAAAATAAAATCAAAGAAAATTTATGAAGAAAACTACCACTTCAAAAATTATTAAATTTACAAAATAATTATTTACATTTCATACATTAGAAAATTTAAAGTCAAAAAATAGGTCTTTTAAAAAAAGGGTCTGATGCAGAATTACCACTTTTTTAAATCAGCATGAAAATCACTGCCATTCTAAAACGAAATTTACATTAAAAAAAATTAAAGTGCCAAAAACTATGCTCTAAAAAAATATGTGTGTTCTGCATCACCCCTTTTCAAAATCAGGTCATTTTTTTACTATCTCTACGAACGAGTAACAGTATCAGTTCCTGTTTCAAATTTTACATTGTTTAGAGATGATTATATTTGTTTCTTTCCTTGTAATACCCCTTAATTCAACTTCCTTTCCTTCCTAAAAAAATTCAAGAAAAGTTCTTAAAAATTAAAAGTTATCATCCCCAAAGATTGTAACCATTGGACTCCTAGTACAACATCATCACCACCCATTGCAATGGAAAGCATTGGACTATTCAATACATATTCCCCCATGGTTAGTTTGATATTATGGCACTTTCCAGAGCAATTTATAGTTCTTCCATTTGAAACCATCACTTGACATTCTGGTGTTGGATATAGGAATCAATTCAATTCCTTAGCTATCTTACAATGAATAAAATTATAGGTACTACCCAAATCAATCAACATTATTACCTTTTTCTTCTTAATATATCATTCTATCTTGAGAGTTTGAGGAGTGGTAATTCCTACTAATGCATTACAAGACATGGTAGGATTCATTTCTTCTGTCTTTGGGGTTGGTTCATGGTGTATATCCTCCTCTTTTGATTTTTCTTGTTCATTTTCTTCCTCCTCTTCACAATCTATGTAGAATAGTTTCTTATCAACACACTTATGACCTTTAGCGTATTTGTTACCACAACATTAACAAAGCCATTTTTCTCTTTTTTCCTCCAATTGTTGTGGCAAAAAACTTGTAGGTTGTGGAAGGCAAGGAGCAGAAACAGTTCCATATTTATAGTTGTCAGCGGTATACTTCCTTCCTGCCATAATTTTGCTTTCAACTTTTCTTGCCACCCTGAATTTCTTCTCCAATGAATCATGTTCCCAAAAGCAAACCTCATGTTCGATTTTATCCTTCAAATTCCCTATGAAGACATCAATCCTATGCTCTTTTGGAATATCAATTACCCTGGTATTTAATTTTTATAAGTCATCAATTTGCTCTGCCATTGAACCCTTTTGTTTAAGATTTATTTATTGGCTAAATAAGGTGTTCCTCTTTATATCCTCGTAATGTGTTATCATTTCCTCCATAAAAATTGACCAAGTGACAAGTGGTTTATGAGAACAAATCCATCGATACCATACAAACTAATTTGGTTATAAATATAATGATGCAATACATAACTTTCGTGTGTGTTGCACATCATGGAGATCAAAATATTGCTCCATATGTAATATCCATGTTATCATAACCTTGCCATAGAACTTCCTCATATCTATCTTTGAAATGTGGTGGATCTTAAACCCAACATTGGAGTCTCTAAAGTCATAATTCACATTCATTTTGTTCTCCTCATGAGTTTCATGGAATACCTTTTTTCCGTTAGGAACCATTTCTTGTAGTAAATTTGTCAAACATTCCTTCAAACCTTCTATGTCTGCTTTTAAACCATTCATGGCACCTTTATTTATTCTTTTAAGTCATCCATGTCACGTTTTAAGCCATCCATGTCCCCTTTTGGTTCAACTTTGGTTGCTCTTTGTGAGAGTAAAAAATTTTAGACTTGCTCCCGTAATTTTGATATATCCTATTGCAATTATTCCTCTTCATGAGTCATAATAGAGATCTATGAGGGATTAAATCTAAAAATTATGAAAATTTTAAAAAAATACAAACCTTTTTCTTGCTTTTTAGGAGCTCAATATTGAATTTATTGTATCTTTGCAATTTTGGATCTCCAAGGTCTTAACTTTAACCCTGTGGTAGCCATTTGAGTCTTACTTCCAACCCCACAAGTCAAATAAATATTGGATTCTTCAAGGAAACTTTATGCCCAATCTCCCACAATGAACTAATTATAGACTATTTCAGTAGAGCGAACTTGTACGGAGTGACATTTGTCACTTTTTGACCTTCGCCCTGAATATGATACACGAAAATATAAATTTCGTGTACTTTTAGTCACTTTTTATGAAATTGAAATTTGATGCTCCAAAATAAACTTATGACAATTTTCCCTAGGTCACCTGTTTGAGATGGAATTTTGGCGCCTGCAAAAACCCTAACTTCCTCGGATCATATCTCCAACAAAATAGTGAAACAAGATCTGAAATTCATACAAGAAATTCATCAATATTTTGGCTCCACATGGTTGCAATTTTAGCTTCTAAAGCCTCACAATATATATATATATATATAGCAAAAATTCAAAGATGTCTTGTTTGAAGAAGTGAAACCCTAGAATCCAAAGCTCTGATACCAAATGTTATGCAACCAGCTCACAAATAGAAGAAAAGATAGATCAACAACTTAAAAATTAGCATCTTCAAGGGGGGAACCTCCTTTACATTACATAAATGAACAATACTTGGATTATACAAAATAATAACTCCTTGGTATATATAGGATTCTAAGGGGTCACAATATAATCAAAGCCTACATAACAATAATAATGTAAGGGAACAACAATAAAAATAGTGAGCTTCTATGGGGCACAAAAGCAACAATAGCAAGCTTCACTAAAAATAACAATAATGAGAATACACAAGTATTTTAGGGACCTAACAAGTTTTGTGTCTCAAGAAGGCTCTCTCTTTACTGAAAATAACATCATACCTATGATCTTCCAAAACTACTACAAAGATGAGGTTCTTGTTCAACTCTAGTACAAACATGGCATCTTTTAAGCAAAGAGAGGATCCTGACTCCCTCTTAAAGGTTATTGTACCAATCCTAGTAGCATTGTACCTTCTGTCATCCCCAAGCTCAATATGCATATGGATATATTTCTCCTCCAGGTCACTGAAAAACTCTTTACACCCAGTCATGTGGAATGAGGCACCTGAGTCCAAGTACAACACACTCCCCATCACAGTTTTGGCCATGCATTTGATCAAGGTTAAGTCTAAAACAAACTGTGAAACCAATGCTTCACCTGTTGCTCCTCCTGAGTTCTTCTTGCTATACTTTTGTGTGGACACTTTGTAGCACAATGCCTGAATTCATGACAATTGAAGGATTTTATTTTGGACAAGTCTTTCTTCTTTCCCCCTTGGCTAGAATATAGTTTGGTGTGAGATTTATTCCCTTTTCCCTTCTTGCCCTTCCTAACTAATGCAAAATTCTCTTCATCCTTTCCCTTGGATGAACCTCCATCTTTGTTATTTCACTTGATTTCTTCTTGAACCAAATCACACCATAAGTGTTCCCAATTTGGTAATTTTTCCCTTCCATTCACAAATTCTTATTAGCTTTGCCAAGATTTTGGAAGGTCTAGAAGAGCTAGCCTCATTGGGTCATCTTCTGCAACATTCACACCAACCCCTTCAAGCTCATCCCAAACTTGTGTAAATCTGGTGAGATATTGTGGAATAGTATCATTTTTCTTCATCTTAATGTTTTGAAGTTTCTCTTTCGAGGAAAATTTTCTATGGTCACTGCTATTTTCGAATAGCTCAGTCACTGCCTTCCACATGGAAAATGGTGTCTCTTTTCCATTGATATTTGAGAAAATGTGGTCTCTCACTTCCTCTAGGAATATTATCCTCACCTTGGCTACATCTTTCTTCCATTAGGAAAGGTTCTAGGCACCAAATGATCTTCGTTTTGGAATGTTTGTCTTGAAATAATCCATCAATCCATTTTCTCAAACACTGCCTCCATGCGATCCTTCCAAGCAATGAAATTCAAGATGCCTTCTAAGGCATACTTTAATCTCAATCTATTGAAGGTCGTTCTCCCAATTTTGAGGAAATCATACGACACTGAAGCTACATATCTGAATGTCCTGAGGAACAACTTCGAAATTCTTGTTCTAATATGAATCATGCTCTGATACCATGTAGAAATTTAATAGAGATCCAATTTCTCAAGAAATTTAATCTAAAATCAAGAGACACAATTCTACTCTACTGACTCGTGAATTGAAATTCACAATTTAGAACAACATATATAGACGTGCAATAAGTAAAACCACAAATACACAGTCATTTCTAGGGGAACCCAACTGGGAAAAACCCCTCAAGCTTGTTTGCATTAATCAATGAATTGAGAAACTATTACAATTGCTAGCTCCAGCTCTGAGTTCAACCTGCAAAAGAATAATTGTTCTTTTGCTCAATGAACAATATCTAGCCAAAACTTAACCAAATATTTTCTCACCAAGGCCCTTATTTCCTTGTGCAAATACTAAGGAAATTGGCCCCTATTCTTTAGGAATTTCCTCCAAAATGATTGCACAATTCCCAAGGATTGATCATTGATTGCATGCAACACACATACACTCAAAACTAGTTTACAATTGATGTTACACTTCCTTTGAATCTCCACCACAACTGAGCAATTCGAATTTCTCGCATGCATGAGATATTTTTGGTTGATTGATTAGTTATCTCGATCTCTAAGTTAGAATGTTGTCCAACTGCACAATTGACCTCCAACTAGTTTCATTAACTGTTAAAACTAGTTTAACTAAGTACAACTTGATCCAGGTGGATATTGGTGGCTGCCCGCCTATTCCACTTCCCCCACCACTATTTCTTTTAGTTTTTCAGTTTCCTTAATTGTAGCACAGTTTACTATTTTTTGCAGTTTTTTGGGTCCTAAATTTCTAAAGTCATTTTGAGGCCATAAACAACATTTTTTTAGAAAAGCAGGCAACATGAGTCTTTGATTCTTGTTTATATTCGAAAGTTGTAGTCCTCAGATAGTTATTTCTAACGAGGTATTGTGCACGTCAAACAGAGATTGTATGCCAAAGTTACGACACTTCATCTCCTAGGGTTAGGTTTTTGGATGTTTAGGGTTTTCCATTGTTTCTCAATAATAAATAGGCCTTTGAGCCTCATTGTAACACAGTCCAAAGGCATGTATCTGCCACATCTCTTCCCAGAGATAAGCTATTGTCGCCCGAGCTAGTGTATTTCCATTTTGTTTGTAAGCATATTTCAGTTCTTTGATATTAATGAAATGAAGTGTTATTTTTGTTGCATCTCTATATTTATGGTTATATATGTATTCTTTTGCATTCCTATTTAATTTCAAATCAGTGGTATCAGAGTGGTCTGCTCTTTCTCAATTTTTCTTTGCATGTCCCCAACGAGGTTAGGGTATAAGGAGTTAGTGCTCAAACTGGTTGAACCCTTGCAAGACCAGCCTCACAAACCCTAATAGCCTCCCATGGCGGAAGAAAAGAAAGATGAAGGAGCAAAAGATCCTTTCAAAATATTTCTTGAAGAATCCCTCGAGCGATAAAGGAACACAATGATGGACAACTTTTCCCAAATCCTTCAACGGCTACCCACAGGCGACGCATCTTCTTCCGGCAGCCACTCTAGGAGCACCACTCCCTTTAAGGTACAAGTTAAATATGACATATCCATATTAGAAGGTCAGATAGATGTGAATGCCATATATAAATGGTTAAATATGCTAGAAGGATATTTTTGGGTTCATGACTTTTCCAACCGAAAAAAGATTACTTTTGCACTCCTCAAAGTTTCCCCCCACATCAAGGACTGGTGAGAAACCTACTGCAAGAAGAGGGACGAGAGTGAACCCCCACTATTCTCATCCACACCCACTCGAGATTCTTTCTGATATGCCATCAAGGATCAGTATTACCCTATCCAAATCTATGAAAATAAATAAATAAAGTGGACCTCGTTGTGGCAAAGAAGGGACCAAGATGTGCCAGAGTTCACAAATATTTTTCATACCCTTCACACGAAGTTGGTTATCAAAGGATTTTGAGTGGAATTTAGTACTCAATTTTCGTTTATGTCTACACAAGTACATCCAAGACAAGATGGAATTCCTAGAAATATCCTCGCTCAATTATGCCTATTGATACATTGTCAAGATTGAGTAGAAATTTAAACAAAAGAAGAGATATTTTGGTTCTATGAATCTGAAGCAAGGGAAAGGCACCCCCAAGCAACAGAACAAACGATAAATCCAAGGCGGGGTGACTCGGGACAACCTGTCAAATTTGCAAGCAAGGAAAACACCACAAAGACAAAGAACGACATGAGGAAATGGCGTGAGTTCCATATGAGCGCCACTTACAACAAAAGTGAGTGTCAAGCCAAGAAGACACTAGTGGTCGAGCTAAAGGCTTACGAATCAGATGCATGTTCTGACTCTGATTCAGAACCTGGCAAGGGGAATGGCAAAGGAAAGCAAATTATTTATGCGGAGCCAAGTTCCACCATTTCCACCACCAAGATCCAGAAGAATGAGCATGAAGATCCAGAGGAGGGGGAACGCCTCTTCCACTCCCATATGTGGGTGAAGGGTTCTTTTCTATAGTTCATTTTCGACATTAGGAGCCAAAAGAACCTCATTTCAGTAAAGGTCGTGAAGCATTTGGGGCTACTGACCACAGCATGCCCATAGTCATACACCATCAGGTGGCTTCGTCAAGGGATATATCTTCACGTCAGCCAGCAGTATCGCCTTCCCTACAACATCAAGCCCTTCACAGATGAAGTATTGTGTGATGTTTATCCTCTTGAAGTTTGTGATGTATTATTAGGACAACCATACTTGTGGAAGTGACATTTTTGTGTATGAGTCTAGGCCCCGTAGTGTTATTGTTATTTTGGGCAATAAGTTGTACAGGATACCAGAGGTAGTGCCACTTACCACCATCTCTTTTATCCCTATGAAGCAATGTAGTAAGATCATTTTCGAGACTGGGATGTTTTTTTTTCCTTATGATTCGCCCTCAAGGCAAGAAGAAGATTATGGCCACGACCTCCAGACAGGCCTCCTCTGCACAGCAGGAGTAGATGGAAAACGTCTTGGAGGATTATAGGGACATCTTCACCTCACCCATAGGGGTACCTCTACGTTGTAAAGTCAAAACCTCCATTGATCTGACCCCAGGTGCTCCACTGCCCAATGGACCAATTTATCGATGCTCTATTCTGGAGAAGGTGAAATCAAGAGCCAAATTAAGGAATTGTTGCAGAAAGGGCACATCAGGCCAATTTCATCACCTATGGAAGCTCGATCGTGTTGGTATAGAAGAAGGATGGGACATGGAGACTCTGTATTGACTATCAGACGTTGAACAAGATCATTGTCTAGAATAGGTATCCAATCCCATGGATTGATGACCTTCTGGACCAGCTCAAGGGGAAAATATTTCACCAAGATTGACTTGAAGTCTGAGTATCACCAGGTACCAATTGAACACTCTGATGTGTGGAAGACTTCCTTCAAATCCAAGGAGGGCCTTTTTGAATGGTTGGTCATGCCTTTTGGGTTGATAAATGCCCTCGCAACCTCCATGAAGTTGATGAACAACATCTTGCAACCCTTCACCAACTCATTCAAGGTGGTGTATTTGGATGTCATCTTGATCTTCAACCGTAATTGGGAAGAGCACCTCCACAATATTCAACAGGTCCTCCAAACACTGCGACAACACAAGTTGTGTGTCAATTTAGGGAAATTCACTTTTGGTATGACCCGGTTCAATATCTAGGGTACATCATTGATGAGTGGGGTGTGCATGTGGACCCAACCAAGATACAATCCATTCAATATTGGCCAACTCCAACTACTCTAACAGAGCTCCGTAGCTTTCTGGGTCTTGCCAATTTCTACTATAAGTTCATTTTGGGGTTCTCCCATGTCACTTGGCCTTTCATTCAAATAACCAAGGGTGGAGCAAAAGAAAAATTATCTTGGTCTGAAACCAAACAAAAGGCATTTTATGAGTTGAAGCATCATCTCTGCTCTGCGCCAGTGCTCACATTACCAGACATGTAGCAACCATTTGAGATTGAGACAGATGGCTTCGACTATGCTATTGGCGCATTTCTTACCCAGCAGGGGCATCCAGTGGCATATTATAGTGAGACACTTTCAAACACAGTCCAAAAGTATCCCACCTATGACAAAGAGATATATTCCATTGTGTAGTTCTGCCGAGAATTGAAGCATTACATTTTGGGGAAGGAAATGGTCATCCACACAAACCACTAACCCTTGCAGTTCATACAGACACAACAAAAGTTGTAGAATGATCGCCATCAGAAATGGCCCACATATCTGTAATAGTTCCATTTGAACGTTGAGTACAAGAAGGGAAGCACCAATAATGTTGCAGACTGCCTTAGTTGTTGGGTTGTGTTATATTCTTTCCACGACTAACCTACTTAGTGAACCAAGGGCTTAGAGGGGGGGCAGAGCCCCCCCTTCGTTGCGCAGCGA
>APFE031731620.1:2627-18952 GCA_000404065.3 Pinus taeda
TGTTGGGTCCCTATAATACTAGTGATTACCCCATTACTATTGTAGTTATACCCCTTATTAATATTGTTGTGCCCCTATTGCCCCCATATTGTTATTACTGTGCCCCATAGAATCCCTCTATTGTTTATTTTGTGGCTTTATATTATTATTGTTAGGTCGGCTAGATTATATTGTGACTCCTTAGACTCCTATATATAGAAAGGAGATTTTGTCATTTGAATCATCCAAGAATTGTTCATTTATGTAATGTAAAGGAGGTTGCCCCCTCAAAGAGGCTGAATTCTAAGGCGTTGATCTATCTTTTCTATCTTTCTTGAAGCTGGTTTCATAACATAGTTGAACTACTTCATTAGCTTGATAATCATTTAAATATCTTTCTCTCGTTTGGGTTAGATCTATACCTTCCTAATTGATATAGGATTAGGATTTAGTTCCTTTTGCTTGCATTATAATATTTTTCCATTTAGATTAATTCTACATTTCTAAAATTCCTCTTCATAAAGAGGCAAGCTTTAGTTATGGCTTGGTTGAGCCCAAGATCAGCTTAAGGATCACTTTCTTGCCTGATCAACAAGAGGGTTGATTTGATGTATCTTCTCCATTGGTGGATAAAAGTCATATTTTAAGCCATTTGGAGATTGAGGGAAGGAAACGGGACCTAGTTAAAGTAGTTGGAACCACCATTGTAAATAGAGAAGGAGTTGTTTTAAGGTCTGGATTAGGCAGCCATCCCCCATGTTGTTGCAGCAAATGTCGAGGCCTCAACATTTTTGGCGCTAGAAGGAGGGCCTAAAAATTGGTGTCTATTGGAGTCTTTTTATTCTAACATCTTATTTTATTACGATGCTCAACTTCTAATTTTGAGTTGTATTTCTTGACGTGCATATTTCAATACTCCATTCAAAGTGGTAAGAGTCTTGTCTCAAGTAAATTTTAATGGTAAGCGAAATTCTTCTTCTTTTAATCATGTCTTTCATTTTATTATAAAAAAACAAATTATACCTTTAATGACATTGACGAAGACATTTTATGGAGGATTTTTACTCCTACATTCACAGAAAAGCTAGAAGTTGGTGTCAATCACATCCAGTTGCCTCAATTCATAGATGGGATCAATTTATTTCAATGTCCCTTTGTAAATTTGATGGCTATAACTATGAACAGGTATGTGATGATTTTGTAGATTTACAAAGATTCGAAAATGAATCTTTGATTGATTTTACCACCAGCTTTCATTTAAATTGTTTGGAATTTCAAATTGAAGAAAACCCTATGGAAGAGGAATTATTAAATTGCTATGAACGTATTTTCTCTCTTCCTCCCATTCATAATCCATGTGAAATTATTCCAAGATTTAATTAAACTCCTTCCAATTACATTAACGCAATTGAGAATTCCAATATGAAATAAAGATGAAGTGGTCTCTACTATGTACAATCAATTCATTCATTGCAAACTTTATACACTATTGATAGTGATTGGGATGCACCTTCACATGTCAGTGAATCTCAATCACAAATCTTAGAAAATTTTACTATTCAAATGCGAGAAGATACTAGCAATAATCTTGAACAAGATACCACTTTGAAATATGAAGATCAGTGCATGTTAGATTCAAAATATTAGAGCATAAATCAGAAAGTACAAACAACGATTAAAATTCCCAATAACGTGCAATCTGTTGTACAAATTTTTGAACTCTTTTATGATGAGAAAATGTCAAATTTAGGATAGCAAACCCACATTTTTCATGCAATCACAAGTACACAAATGAATGATCTCATATATGAAATTTACAATGAATATAATGCACAAGATTTCTCAAATAGATACATTTTAAAATCCATTGCTTTTGATTCTCATTTTTCCATTTATCCTAATATTTTTGCTGATTGCAATTTATCCCCTCTTAACATCAATGATATTTCAGAAAACAGAGAGGATGATCTTAATGAATTGAAAACTAATTTCTGTCATGAAGGAGAATTAATTATTAATCATTATTCTATCATTAATAAACATGTTCTTCATATTCCTTCTTGTTTTGATACATTGGATGAGATCGAAGGGAATTCTAATGAATGTCATGAGGTCATTTATGACAGGTACTTTGACATTAAGGATATTGATTCGTCTCATTCTCAATTGAATCCTCATGATCAAAGTTGGATTACATGTGAAAATAAAGAAAACTCTACTTCAAAAATTGTCTCAAACATTTCTCATTTTCAAACAATTAATCATTCTCATGATTTTAGCATTCAAGAAACCCCAATCTATGATTTATATGACGATCAAGCTCCCATTCATATTCATAGTTGTGACTCTCTTTCTAATTCACAAGTTGGTATTAGGAATCATTTGAATTCTATTATTTTGACTAAGTCTTGTGAAAAGGAAATTGTTTGAAGTCAGCCCCAATTGTGTTGTTACAATAATTGTAACACTAGCGTAAACTATGATTTGATTTTACTATTTTTCCTTCATTTTTTTGTTTAATTTCATAATTTTTTCCCATTTTTAGTTTTCAATTTTTAGATACTTTATGCTTGTATATTGAGAAGCTAATTATTGAACACTCAATTGATGCATTCCCTGGATGGGAAAATGAAGTTTCACATTCTTATCAATTACTTCTATCTTCTCAAAGGTAGTGTCAACAAGAGCGTGCATTTTTACAATATGACCAACAATCTAATTTAATTAATAATCTTCCATTCTATTTAACATATTTCCATCCATATTTCATAGACCCCTTTGAAAAATATTTGGAAAGTTTTGCTTCACTGAAGATTGTTAATACTTTAACACTTGCACATAACACTAACAAATTTATGTAGACCATTTTATATAAAATCTTATTTCCACAATCTAGCCTGTCATCTCCTCTTCTCAACATCTCCCAATCAATAGTGTAGATCCATTGAGATTTCTATGATCCAATTCAAATTTAGTTGGAAAGAGAATTTCAATAGAAGGTAATTAAGTTTCTTTTTGTAAATATGTTAGCAAGTAATGTAGATTCTCCTTTCAAATTTAACTTTCTTAGTTTAATTATATTCTTTTATTACTAATGTTTGACCTATACATATATGCAGGAATTAAAATGAGAGAGGGGTTATAGTGGAAGTATGACTATGCCTAGTCATGTTTCCTTAATTGAGTTAGATGTAGGAATAGATTAATTTATATTAGATTTCTTTTCTATTAGCACCTTTTTCATTATTTCATATTTTTGATAAAGCAATTAATGAATCTGACTTCCTTTGTGCATTCCCTTCCATTTTCTGAAAAGAGACTTATAAAATTTGAGAAGCTCTCGAATAAACAAATCATGCATATTTGTGAAGTCAATAATTGTCTTGTTTTGAAAAACACCGCATTGATAATAGATATGAGTAAGTCCTAGAATTCTCTACAGCTCGACAATTTTCTATTCATAAGTATTTACGAAAAGGATATAATTTTCACCACTCATATTCAGATGTAAATTATATTTCGATGTAATTTGAAAATTAATTACTTATAATTTTAGATTAGGTGAGGTTGAAGATATGCAAATTTTGAGAAAATTTGGGGGAATTTGAAGATTCAAGAGGTAAATTTAATTTCAATTTTCTTCCAGGTATGTGTATACAAGTTCATTGTCATCTATTGTTATTTTTACTTTTTCAAAGGTTGTTTCTTATTTATGTTTTGTTTCTTTTATAGGTCTTCATCGACTTGATTGTGGAGACTTAAGATAAGCAAGCAGCCAGAGCTTTTCAAATATGTAACATATTCAAGAAAGTATTATTGGTTCATCATAATTTGAACATTTTGAAATTTTATTTCATTCATTAAAACCCAAACAGGCCTTTAAGAACAGTATTAGAAGATTCATATCGAAGCACTCTAACAACATAATTGTCATCATTCGAAAAAGCTCCAATAAACATATTCCCTTATCCAATATTTTTGATATCTATGAAAATGGATTTTGTTAAAAAGAAAAGTTAACTTGGTCACTTTCTTTTGAATTGAATACCTTGAGAAGTTGTCGAACTTGCAAAATGCCACATCTCATATCACATTTCACATATTGAAGGTTCTTAAAAGAGCATACTTTAAATTTCTTTGATATCCCAAATCAACAATATCTGATAATTGACTTCACCAATATTGCGATGACCATAAAACCTCGGAACGGATGTGACATTTAAATCTAGTTTTAAAATATATCTCATCCATCACAATTTCAGTTGTGGCATACATTTAAACGTTTCAATGTCCCTGACCCAATACAACATTTAAATGCAATTATGATAGATATCTCGTCCATGCATAAATCACAATTTCAGTTGAGGCACATGTTTAAAAGATCTGATGTCCTGGATTTGATATGAAATCCATATAATTAATTGACTAGGTCCATTCTTCATCGCATATTAGCATAAAAAAGAGGTTACATCCTGTACTCAAAACTTCCAATCACCGAACTCTTATAAATCGAAATCCATTCTCACCAATGAGCCACACCATTTATCACATTCCCTCAAATTTCAAGAATAATATCAAAGTTTCCTTTTCCTAATTGATCTGATCTTCGTTGTGATTATTCTTCAATATCACAAATCACAATTTCCCATTGCATATGCTTGTATCACAACCGTTCCATTAGAACACTTATATCGCATCGCAAAACTCAAATGACCATTTTTCTTAAGATCCTTCGATGTGATAAACTCCAATTTACACCTCTCTGCCATTATCTTTTAACTATTGTATAACAATCAATCGCATATCGGCAAAAGGTGAGTCTTTCACTTTGAAGTTATGCATGGGAAAGAAACTTGCGATGTGAAACATCCGATGAGGCATTGTCCAATATAAAGAATTTAAGGCGCTTTTGGGCGGCGATTGTGGTAATTTAGAAATTCATAAGAAACTTGGAACTTGGATAATCCATTTTATATTTCTCTTATATTTGGGTTTTAATATATCACTCTATATTTAATATGCTAAATGCAAGACCTTTCCATCTATACTTATGTATTTCATTAATTTCGATTTGTTCTTAACTCTGAACAATTTACGAAAATCATGGAGTTGATATGAAACTTACAATATTATAAGAACATTCATGGTTGCGATTCATTAATAAGTATATATTCATTTTTATTCATGATGTATTTGGTTTATTTTTAATTCCTTGAACACAAAACATTGCTTCCTTAGTTTACTGCTTGCTTTGGTATAGATTTAATAAATCATGATTTTGGAGTTATAAAATTATAGTTAGCTCAACTTCTTCATGCTTTTAATTCTAATTAAAGGAATAAGTTAGCTAGTATTTGAGAAGATGATACCTCTTAGGTAATATTTAATGAAACTCTCCAACGGCAAGCTTCATGTGCCCAATTTCATTTAATTTCATTTACATTCTTTTGGTTTCAGTTTTGCTTTTAATTTTACTGATCCTGAAATCTATTTTTACATGTCTTCATCAACCTTTTGCACATCCACTATATCATTTGTGAAGTTCATTCTCTTTTGTTCAATTTGCTCTGAGGTTCTTGAAAGAAGCAGTAATGATCCTCATCGACTCATCTGAACTGGGGAGTTTCTGAACCTTTAACTATTTCCTTAACCATTGTTTTTATTAGAAAATGGTTAAGTTGTTTTTTGTAGGTTTTTCCTCGAAACAAGAAAGTTTGCAGTAGAAATAGACTTCTCATTTAGTATATTATCTTTCATAACTATTATCGGAAGCCAAAATTCTTAAAACTCTGCAAGATAAAATTTATCTAAATCTCAACAAAAGAAGGAACATTCACATGATTATTTACTTTTACTTCATCTCATTGAGACATTGGTATAAATTATCTTGTTGGAGTTTACCTTTTAAAAATTTGGATCTTTTCTTTCACCTTTCACTTTCTTCATTTTTATTTTTGATTGCTTATTTCTTTTCTTACTTTAGCTTAGGAATTCTTTTCCTTTTGTTTTCAAAATTTTGTTTATTTTTATGACTCTACCATGATATATGTGAAAGGACCTTTCTTATTCAACAACATTTGACATACAGGGGGGAAATCTTAACTCTACCTATATGAGTGAATTTCACTTATCATTAAAGGCATATCCTTATGAAACCATAGTTCCTCTTGCTTTAAATCCTTTTCATGGAGGAATACACATCCTTTCTAGGTGATTGAGTTTTCTTTTTCAAGGAAATAATTTATTTGGGTTTAAAACAATGAATCCCTCCCACATCTCCACATAAAACCCTTTGATTGATGCCTACATGGAAATAATTCGGAGCAAACATTATGAAAGTGTTATGTCTGTTAAACATAAATATCTATTACCATCCCACCTCTTTCACTCAAATATATCATTAAATACAATCTTGAAAATACGCCTATCAAAAGGGTAAACATGTCGGGTCTATGAACGCTCGCTGGTAGTGGGACTAGGCTTGTATTGCATAAAAGACAACTTCACCGGGGTACTGTTCAGGCTCACTAACAGTGAAGCAATGTGAAAGGCAATCATAAAATGGATATATGCTTTATCCAAAACTCCTATCTCTACCTTCTGCTATTTTTATATGAGGTAGTTTAATTTTTTTCCCAAATTTGGATTCATAACATTTACTTGAACCTATTTTCAGTACTTATCTTTATAGACTCATATTTCTAATATATTTTATGTAAGACCTATGGAAATATTTTATTGTTAAACGATTTTGTAAACTCCATTATTTCAACCTTTGGATAGATTAAAGTTCATTATCTTTAACCAAGAGATAACTGGTTCTTCTTAGTGTGTCACCATTGTTTTAGGGAAAACCCAACACCCCTCATTACTTGAAGTAATGAGGACCCTCTCCGTTAATTTTTGGCTAAGCATATTTTATGATTTTCATTTAAGTTAAATGTCTTACACTTTTTTAAATTTTTGGTTTTCGTCCTATTTCTATTTTAATTATTTCATTGAATCTGACTTTTCACAAGCTTTCCATCAATACCTATTTCGACTCATTTGATCAACTGGTTTGTAAATGGCGCTCCTTTGATGTGCGATCATTTTCTCATGTGGACTAAAAATATCAATAAATGTATAAAATTTTGATTTTTCGTAGCTAATTAAGTTCAATAGTCATTCATTGTAAATATTCACTCTTATTTAATTTTTAATAATATTCTTTCATTTTCTTCACTAACTATACTACAAAATGACTCATCTAAGTTGTACAACAGATGAAAATGTGTTTCAGAATCTTGGTAATTTAATCCAATTTATTATTTTAAGACACGTTGCCAAGACCGGATTCCCATAATTGAAAAGTGGTTATAGTTCAATTTGTACGATTGTTAATTAGTATGAACTCACTCATCTTCATTAATTTAATAACCCCCGAGACCAAGATCACAAAAAATCATATCACAAAAGACTTATCACAAAATCTCATCACGAAAATTTGTATTGCAAAAGTTTTCTTGCAAAAGTCTTATAAGAAAATTATTATCACATAATATTAAACCTTAACATTTAAAAAACAAAAATGTTATAATGCTGATGCAATCATTAAATTTTTCTTTTTGCAAAAGCCTTATCGCAAACTTCCTATCGCATAATCTTAAACCTTAACATTCAAAAAAATGCGATAAGGCTAATGTGATCATAACTTCGACCTTTTTTTTTTGTTTTCAATTCATTTCAAATGAATTGAAGGGGTTTATATGTACGTGCTAACATATTATTATATATATATATTAAATATTATATTTTATTAAATTAGTTTTAATATAATTAATTAAGTATATATTTAATATATAATTAATTTAATTTAATTAAAATAATTCTATATATTTATTTATTAAACCGCTAATAATAATAAATAACGCAGTTACAATAATTATTAATTAATTAATTAATAACAACAATTTAATTTAGGATTAGAATTTAATTAACAAATTCTGATTTTTTTGGCCGAGGCAATAGAATTTCTAGAATTCTGCTAAATTTGACTCATCAACTTTGGAGACTCATAGATTAAATTTTACTTGGCCAAATGAGGCCCAAGATAGCTCATTGGAAAGAGAAAATCATGGAAAATATTTTTGATGAGGTTTCATTAACATATTTGATAATTTATTAATTCTAAAATCCAGTAGAAGATCAAGCTCAAAATTTTTAAATAAAATGTTTTTTTGAGTTTTATTTTTCTGCATTTTCATTTGCCCAAGCCTCTTATGAATGAAAATTCATTCGTCAATGATAACCTTGGCCAATTAAATCGTTACATGCATCAATAGAAAGTTCATATTTCCTTTTAAATTATTTATTTAATTGAATTTGATTAGATTTGTTTTAATTCGAAATTTGACATTTTGCTTTTATTTTTTCATTCTAATTTTTTTTTATTTGATTTTGTAGGAAAACAGTTGAAGTGATGAGGAGAGAAAGATATCAATCAATGAAAATGCTCCAGAAATAGAAGAATGGAACTTTGAGCCAGTGAAAATTGTTTAAATAGATTTCTTCTTGAACAAACTTTCTTGTTAAAAATTCTTTTGAAACTATATTAAATAGCAGGTTGTATAATGTAACAAGGTCTTCTCTCCTCTGCAATTATGGAATTCTAAAAGCAATTTTCTAATAGGAATTTAGAGTTGTAGGTGGGAGGAGAGGAAACCTCAGATGAGGGTTATCGAGATTTTTTCTTCTGCATTCTGAATTATGTATGGAGAACAGAGTTACTGCAATTCTTTTTTTAACAACAGAAGTTCAAGCATTATAGAAGATTGTTGGAGACTAGAATAGGGAAATTGATTCAATAAATTGGTATTTTTGATACTATTGTTTTAAATACTAGTTTCATTTTATGATGGTAGGAATGTGTCATTTTGTTCATATCTGTTGTGCACTATTATCGGTATGAGTAATTTGTCTCACCATATGTTATTATTTATCTCTGCTTTTCTGGGTTCAATTCTGATTTATGAGTAACTATTTACTCAAAAGTTTGTCTTTTATTATAGATTTAACAAACAGTGCTATGTTGTGAACTATTTCCTCATATTATTGTTCAATTATTTGAATTATTGATATAACAATCAATATAATTTTGTGAACTACTTCCTAAATTTTTCTTGTTGATTATTTCAGTCAAGAGGTCTCTTAATAGAATATGACTTGGTATTCATAATGTCAATTAGTTTAACTACTTCGTTAGCTTGATATTCATCATAAGCTAGACATATTTAAATCCCAATCATTTAAATATCTTGTTGTCGGTTGGGTTAGATTTATATCTGCCTAATTGATATAGGATTAGGATTTAGTTCCTTTTTCTTGCATTCTAGAAAAATTTTGCATTTAGATTAATTCTAAATTTCTAAAAGTCCTCTTCATAAAGAGGTAAGCTTTAGTTGCGGCTTCGTTGAGCCCAATATCATCTTAATGATCACTTTCTTGCCTGATCAGCAAGAGGGTTGATGTTATGTATATTCTCCATTGGTGGATGAAATTCATATTTTAAGACATTTGGAGATTGAGAGAAGTTCACTGGACCTAGCTAAACCAATCTTGGTAACTTGTTTTAAATTAATAAATTGGAGTAAATTACCAAGATTCTGAAACATGTTTTCATCTATTGTACAACTTAGCTAGCTCATTTTGTAGTATAGTTGGTGTTAAGAAACCGTCTCACAAAAAGATAGAAAATATAGATCAATGATTCCAGAATCACCCTCTTCGAGGGGGAAGCCTCCTTTACATTACACAAATGAACAATTCTTGGATGAATGACAAGACCTTCTTTCTATATATAGGAGTCTAAGTGGTCCCAACGTAACCACAACCTACATAACAATAATATTTTAGGGGCACAACAATAACAATAGTGGGCTTCTATGGGTCACAATAATAACAACATGGGGACTACATGGGCACAACGATACAATAAGGGTGTTTCACCAATAACAATAAGGGGCTATAATAGTAGTATATGGACCTAACATGCCCCTCTCCTTCAAAACGTGTTTTCCACAATGCTTGAGTAGTTATGGATACTTTTGTATAATATTCTCATCCTCCCATGTGGAACCTTTAGCAGGTAAGTTCTTCCACGACATGAGATACTTTGAAATTGATCGATTTCTTAGCTGTTGATTTCTTGTTTCCGTGGCTGCTTCAAGTTCCAATATGATTTTTCCTTGCTCATCAAGTTCCAACAATATTGTTTGAACTTGGAGTTTGTCACCTATAACCTTCTTTAAGCATGAAACATGGAAAACTAGGGACACTCGGGAAGGTGCAGCAAGCTCCAATTTGTATGCCATAGTAACAATCTTTTGCACCACTTTGTAAGGACCATAGTACTTTGGTGATAATTTATTATCCTTCTTCTCTTGCTTGAGTAACATTTGTTTGTATGGTTGTAAAAATACCCACTCACCTATATCAAAACTTATTTCACTGTGGTTTTGATCTACCTATTGTTTCATTTGATTTTGTATGAAAGTGAGGTTATCCTTTTTCTTCTTGATATTCCCTTCTATCTTGAGATTTTGAGGAGTGGTAATTCCTTCAAGTACATTACAAGATATGGTAGGATTCATTTCTTCTTTCTTTGTACTTGGCTCCTGGTGTATATCCTCTTCTCTTGACGTTCCTTGACCCTTTTCTTCCTCCTCTTCACAATCAATGTAAAATAATTTCTTCTCATCACACTTATGACCTTTAGTGTATTTCCTATCACAACTATAACAAAGGTTGTTTTCTCATTTTTCTTCCAATTTTTGTGGTGTCAACATTGTAGGTTGTGGAAGGTTAGGGGAAAAAACACCTCCATCTTTATAATTGTGAGTGGTAGGATTTCTTGTTGCCATAATTTTTCTTGCCAACCTCTATGCCTTCTCCAATGAATCAAGTTCCCAAAGATGAACCTAATGTTCGATGTTATCATTTCAAGTCCCTATGAAGACTTCAATCCTATATTTCTCTCTAATATCATTTACCCTTATATTTAAGTTTTGTAAGTCTTCAATGTGCTCTGCCATTGAACCCTTTTCTTTGAGATTTATCAATTGGCTAAAGAAGACGTTGCTCTTTGTATCTTCATAATATGTTATCATTTCCTCTGTGAAAATTGACTAGGTGACAAGTGGTGTATGCAAAAAAATCCATTTATACCATAAAAATTGATTCGGTTCTAAATATAAAGATGCAATATGTACCTTTTGTAACAGTTGCACATTATGTAGATCAAAATATTTCTCCATCTGTAGTATTCGTGTTATGGACCCTTGCCGTCAAACTTCCTCATATCGATCTTTGTAATATGGTGGGTCTTCAATCTAATGCTAGATTCTATGAAATCATGATTAACATTATTTTTTCCTCATCACGAGTTTCCTCTACTACCTTTTCATCATTAGGAGGCCTTTCTTGTAGTAGTTTTGTCCCAACATCCTTCAAACCTTCCATGTTTTTCTTCAAACATTCCATGCCTTTATTCAAATCTTCTTCCCTAACATCGATATTAGCTTTCATGGCACATATAAAACTATTTATCTCTGCTTTGATCACATTATTCAAATCATTCATCCAATTTTTCTTACTAGGTGTTTCTATTTTCTTAATTCGAGTCATTCTTTTTCTTTCTTTTAGCATCTCGATCTTGAATCTGTTGTATCTCTAAAATTTAGGATCTCCAAGGTGTGAAGTTATGACCTGTAGTATCCCTCTGTGTCCTCTTTCTAATGCCACCAACCTTATCAAAATTGGATTCTCCACAAAATATTTATACCCAATCTCCCAAGATGAACTAATTATATAGTTTTTCAGTAGAGCGAAATTGTATGAAGTGGCATGTGTCATTGTTTAGACCTTCCAACTTGAAACCAATACACAAAAAGGTACAGTCCGTCCTCTTTTTGTAGCTACTGACAAACTTTCTCTCTGAGGATTAGAGATAAAGTTATGATGATTTTCCCAAGGTCACCTATTTGGGAATTAATTCGTGAGCCTACAGAGACCCTAAATGTGTTGGACCGTATCTCTGGAAATATAACAAAAGAAGATCTAAAATTTGGGTCAGAGATTCACCATGATTTCGGCCCAAACATATTTTAATTTCAGAGTCTAAACCTTTGTATAAAGAAAATTATATGGAAAATTCCACGATGACCTATTTGATATGGAATTCAGGATCTTCCAAAAACCCTAACTTCCTCTGATCATATCTGCGAATGTATAGCGAGACAACATTAGAAATTCGGACCTAAGGTTCAGAACGTTTTTGGCTCAAAGAGGTTTTGTTTTGCACTTCTAAGAGTTCATAGAGAAAACGTTATAGCAAAAATTCCATGATGATCTATTTGGAGTAGCGAAACCCTAGAATCCAAAGCTCTCATACCAAATGTTAAGAAACCCAACTCACAAAAAGATAGACAAGATAGATCAACAACTTCATAACTAGCCTCTTCAAGGGGGAAACCTCTTTCACATTACAAAAATGAACAATTCTTGGATGATAGAACTGACACTACCTCCTTTCTATATATAGGAGTCTAAGTGGTTCCAATATAATCATAGCCTACATAACAATAATATTGTAGGGGAAAAACAATAACAATAGTGGGCTTCTATGGGGCACAATAATAACAGCATGGGGACTGCATGGGCACAATAATACAATAAGGTTGTTGCACTACTAACAATAAGGGGCTAAACTAGTAGTATGGGGACCTAATAGTTGGTGAAAAAAATGAATGAATATTAGTAAGGACTAAATAAAAGTTAATATTTACAATGAATGACTACTTAACTTAATTAGCTACAAAAAAATGAATTTTTATACATTTATTTACATTTTTAGTCTAGGTGAGAAAACGATCGAAGTTCAAAGGAGTGCCATTTACAAACCGGTTGATCAAATAAGTTAAAACAAGTATCGATGGAAAGATTGTGAAAGTTTAGATTCAATGACACAATTAAAACATAAATCCGACAAAATCTAATAGTTGAAAGATTGTAAGACATTTAACTTAAATGAAAATCATAAAATATTCTTAGCTAGAAAATAATGGAAAGGGTCCCCATTACTTCAATTAATGTGGGGCGTTGGGTTTTCCCTACAACATAATCTTAAAATTCCCCCTTCATGTTGAAGATAAATCAAAGTTGTAGCCTTTAGATTATCCTTTATAGAAAGCTATCATACATGTATTATTCATATTTTGATCATTAATTCATGGACAAATTAGTACAGTTGTGGAAGAGGGGAAATAAGATATTGGATCTCCATTTTGAATAATTTTTACACTACTAGTTTTCCTACTTTGACTTTCTAATTCATTCTTTGTTTCCTTTATCACTACCTCTCTTGTTACATATTCATGGTACTAACTTCTCATAACGATTCAAGGTATAATGGTATTATCATTAATAATGCTAATTTTTATATTATTAATTTTAATATATTATCAAGTTACTAGTCCTAATATTATTAATTATACTCTGTTCATTAGTTATATTTCTCCTTTCCTTATAGGTTTTAGTTCTTTATGGCTTACCTGTCAACTTGTATCCTTGATATTCTCTACTTTATTATCCTATTTATTTATTTATTTGTTCCTCTTCCCCTATTGACCTTCTCTCAATAATTATATCATTATGATGGGTCATGTTCTAGACTCGAAATACTGATTATAAACCATCACTATGGATAAAAATCCCAAAAAAAATTCTTAAATTCTGACTACCAAAAAAACTTCCAAACAAGGAAGATGTTGTGTCCCTACAAGAAATATTTTGTTCTAAAGAGAAGTTCAAGTTTTCGTATTTTAGATGATAGTTATAAATCAACACAATTTATGTAGCTATAGAAAAACATGTAGCATCATATTTGGAAGAGGAACTTGTGGGAATCATTTACAAATCAAAGGGACTAAATTAAAAAATTTCAAGGCATGCGTTTTTTTGGAGAAGATAACAATTTGACCAAGGCAACAAAATTGATAAAAAATGTATAGTGATGGATGTATGGGAATTTATTTAAGACATTTTATTTAGCTTTTCAATAGAGTTTGTATAATTCTCAATTGTATGAGAATATATAGAATTTTTTAGAATTTTGTAGCTAATGAATTGTAGATATGATTTCCAAAATGAGCAGGGATCACAAAAAAATGATTTTTTAGTAGTTTAGTGACTTAGATGCATTTTTCATCACACAATTCATTTTATTTAAGATTTGATCAAGTTTTGAGAGTTCCAATATTCACATTTTCATATCTTCTCTTCAATAGTAGCACTTACATTTCTTAATGTGATGATTTCAGATGATATTCAAAGTGCCAGTTCCAAAAAAACAAAATCACATCAACCTCATTTATATAATTTTATCTCCTCCATTTATCCTACTATAGTTAGAAGTACTAATGAAATATCTTCCAAAGGTATAACTTGAGATAAAGCCATCCATAACACTTTTTAAATTTAGTAGAAGTTCAGGTAATTGTGGTAAGTGACTACTTAATCTTGTAATTTCTCCTTCACCATTATTCATTTTATCTTGATTTCATCCATTTTGTCATATTTTCAACATTCCACTACATTTTGATATAACATTCCCTTATTTCTATATGTTCTTCATACTTTTGATATGTTATTATTCAATAAACAAATATTTTTATTATGTTTTTAAGGAAGTAGTCTTACTTTTGTTTCAAAAGAAGGAATCATAGTATATATAATGTAAATCATGATAGTACCATTACTATTTATCTTCATGTACATCACAAAACTATGATCATATATAGAAAAAAATAGAGTATGCAATATAAAATATATGCAGCAGTTAAGCATGAAAGGAATGTTATTGGTGTCTTTAATACCATCAAATACCAAAGAAAAGAAGATTTGTTTTCTAAACATGAGCTTTGTATTGACCCTACTTCATTTTTTCATATTTTTCATACATTATCATGGATTCCATACAATTATGCTCAAAAATAGGTTATTCATGTTTGACCAATGAAAATATAATTTCCTCATTTTCCATAAGGACATGATGTTGGAAATAATACTGAGGGGGGGGGGGGAATCAGTATTATCACATTAATAAAACTTTTTATTTCCATAACCAGATTCATATATGCTACTTCCACAACTTCTTATGATTAAGTTAATTGATCTTCAATGAGTGCATTAGAACATTATCAACCATATTATCAGTTAACAGATGCAGTAACATAGAATAGATCATCACACATAAGGCACACACATGAACACCAGGATATAAGGTGGAAACCCAATGCGGGAGAAAACCACCTGCTGCAAGTCATCTCAATCTTCTTCTTAATTAGAAAATCCTTTTACAATATTTTGTACTAGTGCAGCCTTATACCAGTACGGGAGCTACAACCCCCTTTTCTCTTGTACTAGCAGATCCATTTACTAGTACGCAGGCTACTACCTGCTACAATGCTCCAAAGATTTCCTTTAGCTCTTGTACTAGCTTAGATACTAGTTCGTAGGTGCTGACCTACAATCTTCTCTCCTCCAGGTACCACGTTTCATCAATTTTCATACTGGATACACTGAAGCACAACACATAAACTGAAAGGCCACGTTTCATCCAATTTTCATACTGGACCCAATAACCACATTGAAGCTCATAATCAAACAACCTTCTGAAACACCCAATCACTAGATCAATACATATACCATGAGAGTCATCAATCAGATCTAGTCCATCAGATCACATAAAGATAAGTCATTAATAACCTGATCCATTCATCCATCAATGTATAAACATTTAATCAATCACTTCACAGATTGCTGTTATCAGAACATGATATCAGACATTAGACATTACTTCAAAACCCAGATCACAGCAATGATAGACATGTACAGCTAAATAGATCTCAAGAGAGGTACGCAGCTTCACCCATATAACAGTTGTGTATAAGTACACACTGTATCCAACTGCATCCCTGCGTATGTGCGCACTGCACCTCACAGACTTCCTGCGTACGTGTGCTCTGTGTCCAATGAACTGCCTGCGCCCCTCCGCATCTGCAGAGCTTCTGGTCCTACGTATCTGCGCACCTGCAATGCTTCTATGCCTGCGTATCTCCGCACTTGTCTTTCACTGGACCTGCATACCTCTGGGTATACATAATTTCGAGACTTCAAGAACAACCCAGACAGTCAGATCTACAGATCTGAACATGCACCGAAGAGATCTCAATCCATCAGTAGATTCGCCTTATTTAGATCTAGACATCTCTCATAACCCATCACTAGAACTTCAGATCTAGCTTCTT
>APFE031731628.1:2200-34034 GCA_000404065.3 Pinus taeda
TCCAATACCATGGACCAGAAAACCATCGCATCTAATACCATGGACCGAAAATGATCGCGTCCAAAAAACATGTGCGAAAATCATGCACAAAACCATAGGTGGGTCCGCCCAACCTAACATAGGGTCCAAAACCAAAATTTTCTGGGGCACTGCCCCGGACCCCATAAAGTGGGGTTACGGGTACCCCTCAAACCCCCTGTTAACTATGTGGAAATAATATAACACAACCCAACAACAGTTACATTTTTTGAGGCCAGCATGCCATGGATATATGAGGCATGCAAGCCGCGAACCTTATTTTGGACACACATATTATTTTTTTGGGTTTTTATATATCAAACATTATCACCATATATATATATATGTGTGTGTGTGTGTGTGTGTGTATATATTTTTTGTTTCTTACTTACTATGGTACAAATGATTTGTTTTATCTTTTCACATGTTTCATAAATGTTTATCCAACACATAATTAGCTAATGCATCTGTCAATGTATTCATACGTCTAGGAATATGATGATAATATAATCAAAATGTCTTTCCAATAGACAAATATGGAGATACATTATTAATATTTGACAGTTTCTGACAGAATATTGCCCATTGAGTTGAAGGACAACAAGCTGTGAATCTAGGTTGACAACCTCAAATCTCAAGAGTAATGGCCTCTGACAATAGTTCAATGACCACATTGTATTCAGCAATGTTATTAGTTGTGTGACCTAAATAGATACCTTGAAGATCAATCAGCACACCATTAGGGTCATAAATAGCCCATGTCACTGATGATAGGTTCCAGGTACTACAACAAGCACCATCAGCAAAACTAATATGGGGAGTCATAGACATCTACAAAGCAAGGAAAAAATAGTAAACAAGGAAGCTTGTTTGAAAACTAACACACCAAACCACACTACACAAAAATGAATGACACACTAATGTATACAAGTGACCATGCAAGATGACCTAAGAATAGTACTTCTTGAGGTAAAGCCCATTTCGAGGCTAGCCCAGAGGATTGCCTTCATAATCAATAAGCTCATAGGCCCCTTTTTGCAAAACACATTTCATAATGTAGGGCCCATGCCACATGGATTCAAACTTGCCTACCCCCAGCTTATCATTAGCTTGGCCGTATAGTAAAACCAAATCACCCTCGAAGAACACACGAGGGGAGACCGGCTAATCGAAATGGGACTTGACCTGTTTCTTTTGCGCTTTGATAACCAAAGCAGCGAGATGACGAGTCTCATCCAGTCATTCTAAATATAAGAGGTGCTCTTCCTGAGGTGATGTTTTAGGGAGAAGTTTGACAGCTAGCTTGAGTGAAGGAATCTCGCATTCAATCAACAATGTTGCTTCCATACTGTAAAATAGTTGGAATTGTGTGAAACCAGTTGCGTCTTTGGTCAAAGTTTGGTAAGCCCATAGAGCTGAAAAGAGCATGAGATGCCAATTTGACTTGTGCATCCCAATAGTATGCTGAAGCATTATAACCAAAACCTTGTTCATAGCTTCAACTTGGCCATTGGCCTGAGGGTAATACGGGGTTGAGCCATCATGGCACAAACCCAATGTAGATGTCAGCTCAGCAATCATGTAATCTCTGAAATGGGAGCCATGGTCTATGAGAATGGCTTGAGGTACATCATACTGGGAAATAACATGATTGAAAATGAATTGAGCTGTCATTTTACTGACTGCAAAGTATGTAGGCACTGCTTCGGCTCATTTGGTGAAATAATCCACAGCAACGATAATATAGCCATGCTCCCTAGCCGAACGAGGGTTACATGTCATATAATTGATGCCCCATTTGGAAAAAGGACCAATAATAATGACGGAGTGTAGGTGAGCAGGTGGGGCGTGTATCTTGTGTTGGTAAATTTGGCATTCATGGAACTTACGAATAGCAAGGATGCAGTCCTTGAAAATGGATAGCCAGAAATAACTAGCCTGAAGGATTTTTTGAGCGGTAGCATAGCTAGACATATGACCACCACATGCCCCAGAGTGGAAGTCATTGAGAACTCTTTCAGCCTCCTCGAGAGTAAGGTATCACCAAAGAACTGAATTGACACTGACACGGTATAAAGTATCGCCAATAATATGGTAGGGTTGGGAATGATGATGAATCTATCGGTGATCATCCTTAGTAAACGCAAAAAGGAATGTGGACGTCTAGAGATACACAATGATATCTCCATACCATGGATCAAGGGTGTTGATCAGGAAGAGAATCTCGTCTGGGAGCTATTCATCTACACTAGTTTGAAACTAAAGCAGCATTGGTACCCACTTCTGTAAGCTTCCAAACATAATCCTCAATGGGCATTAATTTTTCATTAATCACAAGCATAGAGGGAAAACCCTTGATGGTCAAGGGTTCTAACCTACTGAAAAGCCTTTGAACTATAGTATTCACACTGCTGCACTTTTCCTCCAACTGAAGGATGAGGTTTTTCTTGGTAATTATCTTCTTTACTTCTAGTATAGTTGTTGTCCTATCATTTATACCCAATTCTTCGAGCTCATAGATGTCTTTAGAATTGAGGAACTTTCTTATTTCAGAAGCTATTTTAGGCATGTCCTAAAGCTCTTTAGAAATAATTTCAACAACTTCTTGAGCTTTCTCCAACAAGTCTTTTTTATCAAAGATTATCTTGATATAGGGCCAGATATCCTTGACTGATTCAGTTTTTTCTTCCCGTAGAATTTCCTTTGCAAAAGTTAGTTTATTTCCAAGGTAGGACTCTTTGATTTCCTTATGAAAAACTTCAATCTGACTTTTTTTCCTCCGCAACTCGGCTGCATGTGAATTGTCTACAACTACCTTCATATGTTTTAATTCCTTCAATTCATCATGCAGCTTCTTCATTTCAACTTTCTAAATGGACATATTTTGAACAACTTCTGCAAGCTGTTGAGCTCCTTCTGTTATACCTATAGTTGATGTTGTTCCTAAAGTAGAAACCCTGGTTATTGAGACTGTTGAAAGAGGAACTACATCCATTGGAATTTGAGCCTTCTTGATAGCTTCTTCCTTCTCTTTGACCATTTTTTCCATTTGTTCCTCCATCTGTTTTATTTGCAGATTCTATTCCATGATGAGCTTCATCATGTCAGATTTCTGAGTCTATGTTTATTCAATCTCCTTGGTCACTAGATCCTCAGAAGCTGGCAGTTTGAGCTGCTTCCTTAATGTTGAAAGCTCAACATTTTTCTTCTTAATAAGTTCTTCTGTAGCATTTATGTTTGAGGGATCATATCCCATATATAGCACCAGATCTTCCAAGGATTTGATCTTGGTGTCCTTTGTAAGTGAGGAAACCTTTTCCAATTTTAGTTGTGACTGTGTATTGGCCAAGGTGACCTACAACATTGACAAACTCATGGTAGTATGAGTTAAAGTGGAAGAAATAATCTATCCAGTTTGTTTGTGCATCTCAATTTGATCAATTGGATGCACATATTCTACATTAAACTCAAATGAGGATTTCTTTTAATAATGTGCATGAGTCTTGGGCTATGGAATCTGAGCTTGCGGGAAAGTCATCTACATTTCTCCCTTCTTAGAATAAAAAATTGAAAGAAGTCTAGCCTGAGATCTGGAGGAATGTTTCCAGAATTGGGTATAGGTGTTCAATTTCAACTCTTAATTCTTCCTTTTAATCTCATTGAAATCATGAAAGATGTCCTCCTCCTTGTCCTTCTGAATGATTCCACTAGTTTGAATTACCTGTTGTTCATGAGAAGTAGTGGAATGAGTTGGGGATTCGGTAGACTGTCCACCAGACTGTGTATAATGCACAGTCTCTCTAAGTCCATCAAATGTCGTTTTTTGAGTCTCATGTGTTGCTCCAACAATCACAGAGATCCTAGGTCTCTTCCTTCTATGCACAATCCTAAAGCCCTGGCTTGATGCTTCAATTATAGGGGATGATTGTTCTTCCCTTTCTCTTTTAACTGTCTTTTCCTATGCAGGTGGAGTTTGCACATTTGAAGTAGAAACTGCCTTCTCTTTAGCTTCTTGAAGGGTGTTCTCTTTCCATTCCAACTGATTTTTATACTGTTCTATTTCAGGTCTAGCTGTGTGGTGATATGCAACAAACATATTTTCAACCTTGAGTTTAGAAATCACTCCTATTGGGCCATAAGACCAAGTGAAACTGAGACCAAACTTCATTTCCTTTAATAACATGTCTGCTTCTTCTCCTGCTACTTTGGTATTGTAGATGAATGGACTGACCTAAGCTTTTAGCTTGAATTGAGATTTCTTCTTATCTACCACAAAGTGTACTTCATCTGCATTTAACCTATGCCTGATATATTCCAGTGAAAAGATTCTGATGGGGAGGTACTTGGGAAGTTTGTAGGGTGGAAGCTCACAACCATAAACCCTGATTTCTGTATAGTTTTGGTAAAGACGCCAATCTTCTGTTGTGGCTTGATCAACTAGTTGCAACACTTTCACAATTTCATCACTGATTCTTGGTACTAGAGTGCTACTCATAAGACTAATATATATTCATTAACATATTGATCAGAATTGTAACCAAGCAGATAGGACAAAATAGTGGTGATTTGCTTGGTTTTGTTAGGGAACATGGATGAATCATAGGGAGGGTTTATTTTAGGTAGAGGACTATCTATAATTACGAAAAGTTCAAGAGTCTGGGATATTTTAGTAAAATCTAGCTTTTGATAAGCTTCTCTTAGGCTTTCATGAGAAAAAGGATGGGTTGGTGTAATAGTTTGAGCTTGCAACATCTTTTCAATGAAATCAACATTGATGAAACAAAGGATTTCTCCTATGGGTGAAATGATTGCTCTTTGAATGGGATCATAGGACTCAAGGAATTTCCTGACAAATTCAGGTGCTTTATGTATCTTGGGGAAAATGTAGTGGGGAAGGAGGGAATCCCATAGTCCTATTTCATCTGTCTAATCAATTAATTGATCCTCCATCCAATAGTAAATTTCATATAAATCAAATTGAGAGGAAGACTCAATGATTTTACAATCTCAGTCAACCAGGGGAGTATGATGGAAGTAAACCTGCAGATGAATAAGAGGATTTGGGATTTCTACAATCTATTTTCCCTTAGGAGGCATCTTATCAAACGAACTGCAGGCTGAAAGTGATGGAAATGGAGAAAATTGGTCTGAAACTGAGTGATAACAATAAAAATAGTATGACTGAAAAGAGACAAGTGGACCTAGATGTCACCTTTCTTTTGAACAGGACAAAGTGATTTCTTACGTGTTGAATGGTCATTGTGTTGTAAGGAAGAAATCTTTAGTGATAAATTTAGTTACAGAAATTCATTTTGTAATAGTTTTCATGAAAGAAAAGGGCTTATAATGGAAAAAATGGAGCAGGATTATTTAATGAAGGACTAAGTATTCATTAATTATCGAATGGGATTATTAAATGGGTCTATGGGGCGTAAATTCACGGGAGTGTGAATTAAATAAATAATCGATAGGCAGCAGTTGATTGGATGGAGGAGGTGACCTGGAGCAAACGTGGATAGTGACGTTGGAGCAGCGATAAATGGTCAAGCGTAAATTGCATCTGCGAGCAACTTGAGGTGGTAAGTTGTTTTAGGATTTAAATCCCAAAAGACTAAAATGAGGGAAAATTGGTTTAAGAGGGTGGTTTCCAAAACTGCCCACTTCGGACCCCCCCCCCCCCCCACCGATAAAGTTTGGATGACAAAAGAGAGCCGAGGAGTAATGTGGGCCATCGGATCTCAGGGGAGTGTGCGGGATGTAAGGTGAGATGAAATGGATTTAAGATTGTGAAGCAGAAAGTGATGGTGGGGTCAAGTTTTATGGTGGATGTGATAGTTTGGTGTTATGGAAAATGAATGAAGGAAGTTAGGATACCATAAAATACATTGGTACCTATGATTATGGTTAATTAAACCCCATACCATATGCACATTTTGCAATGTTATAACTTAGCATAAAATCCTTTCATGATCCAATTGTATTCCATTTGTCTACCTACCCTTATCTTTCCTAACATTTTCTTAGTTAGGTTTTTGAGTGCCTTTAGGCTAGCAACTCAATATTTTCCTTTTAATGACTAATCTACATCTATCCCTTATTTCCTCCATTGGCTTAGAGTAAACTATTAAGCCAATTTTATTTGCTACCTATTGACAAATAATTAAATCAAATCCAATCATGATTAAACTATATAATTGGATTGTATGAACTGAGTGTGGCATTTAAGCAATCTACACACAACCTTTATTTGCAAAAATAAAATTGACTGAGAGCAGTGGCATTTGGATTTGCAACACTTTCAGAGTTTATTGTTTTTCTCTAGCCTAACATTGTATTTTTGCCTTCATTTTTTAGGGCATCTATTCTAAGATTTTATTTGATATGGACTTATTCATCTAATATCCCTAACATTTTTTATTTAATATTGTTTTTGTCCATATCCTAACTTAACATTTTTTGAAATATATTTTCATTTTTTGACTAATTGATACTAACTTACCAAAACCAAAAAATGCTACAACATCGGCTCCAATTGGGGACTGATTTCTCCTGTAGAATGTAGAGAACTTGTAGATCCATGTGCCTTCTCCTCGGGCTATGGATTCTTTGCTGCAAAAACTCACACTAACAATTTGAAAAGTAAAATAAACCAAAGTTTTTACAATGGTAGTAATGAAATCTACTTCAATTTCTCAGTACTAAATGTAATGTTTGAGAAACCTTCCATTAACAGGATAAGTGGAATATAGTCCCTCAAGATCTTTTAGCACAAAAGTGTTGTTTCCCTTTACTTCAGTAATAGCTAAATGCCCAAACCACAGGTTATCAAACATGCCATGTTTTCCCTTATCTTCTCTTCTAGAATCCCATCTTAGAACTAGATCACCCTCCTTGAAGTCCCTTTCCTTGGCTCTTCTGTCAAATAGGCTCTTCATCTTATTCAGATACTTTTTCAATTTATATTGAACTTCATCTTTGTTATCATTTAGTTCAATAATCTGATTTATTCTTCTTGAAAAATCATCAAGCTCATCAGTTGAATCCTGCAAGAATTTTAAAATAAGGAAGGCCAACTTGGTAGGGAAGATTGCATCTTTCCCATAGACTAACTAAAAAGGAGATTTCCCAATAGATCTCTTTGGAGCAATCCTGTTTTCCCACACTGCGTAAATGAGATGAGAGTCCTAGCTATTTTTATGATTTTCTAAAGTCTTTTTTATCACCTTTACCATACCTTTATTTGAGGGTTCTGCAAGACCATTACTTTGAGGGTAATATGTAGTTGAATGATGTAAGAGAATTTGATATTTCTGGCAAAAATCAGTCATTTTAACACTTGAAAATGATGTTGCATTATCAGTAACAATTTGTGTTGGGCAATCAAACCTAGATAAGATATTTTCTTCAATGAATTTTATTACTACTGAATCAGTAGCATTTCTTACTGGAATTGTTTCCACCCATTTGGTAAAGTAGTTTGTTGCAATGGGAATCCATCTATGCTAATTGTTTGAAGTAGGATTAATCTCTCCAATAAAATCTATTCCCGATTGGAGAAAAGGTGCTGAGACTATTGTTGGGATTAGTGGAAGAGCTACTAGTTTTTGCTTACCAGCAAAAGTCTGACAAGGGACACAACTTCTGACCTTTGCTACTACTTGTAAGAACAATGTGGGCCAATAAAATCCTGCCCTTAATATCTTATATGTTTTTTCTCTCCAAGCATAATGCCCTACACAAAATCGTATGTGAAACTGATCAATGATTCCTTCAGTTTTTTATTCTATTAAACATATAACAAGATATTTAGTGGGTCCTTCCAGTAAATATTTGCATTTATGATACAGTATTTGACTGATTTCAATTTGAGAGATTTACATTGACTTTTGTAAAATGATGGTGGACATTCAAAATGGATCAAGAAATTTACAGTATCTTGATACCAATTTGAAGAAACAAATTTCTCATCAATGTATAGAGAGATGGCCCGATCTGAAGGTAAAGGTTCTTGTGGATTCTTTTCTTCAAGATGGTGAGGAGGTTCTTGTGGATTCTCTTCATTCAAATTTTGGGAAGGTTCTTTTGGATTCTCCCCTTTTGCATGAGTAGAAGGTTCTTGTGGATTCTCCATTTTTGAACTTTGAGGAGGTTCTTGTGGAATCTCCCTTTGTATCTCCAAAATAAAGTTGATGCCAAGCACTTTACAGTTGGAATCAGCTAGAAGCTTAGCTAATCCTTGACCATTTACTATCTTTGTAGTTTTGATAGTTAGATCAAACTCTAGTATTTTAATGATGCATCTACCTCTCTTCCCATCATTGTCAAGTTGGGTTAAAACAATCTTAACAGCATTGTTAGGAACATAAGAAGTAATAGGTGAATGTAGGACATACATCCTGAATGATTTCAAGGCTTGTATAAGGGCATAGACTTGCTTGTCAATTATGTCATACTTAAGCTCAACATATCTCATAACCTTACTGAAAAAGGTTATAGTTTGATCATGGGAATCTTCATTCTTTTGTAATAAAACAACGACAAGTGTTGTTTCAGATGCAAAGGAAAATATACTAAATGGCTTGGCACAATCAGTACTAGCCAAGGTTGGAGCTTTAGAGATAGCTTTCTTGATTTGGTCAAATTCATACCTGGAAGAGACAGTCCATTTAACTTCATGATCCTTTCAGAGCATGTCAGTTATGTCTTTCACAATTTCAGCATAATTTGGGATGAACCTCCTTAAAAAATTAATCTTGCCTAGAAAAACTTGGATCTCCTTCTTATTTCGAGGTACTGACAATGTTTTTATTGCAGAAACACATTTAGGATCAATCACCACTCCTTATTTTGAGATTATATGGCCCAACAAATCTCCTTCTTTGATAGCAAAAAGAGACTTTTTAGGATTAAGGGATATTCCAAATTTCCTATCCTTGTCAAAAACCTTCATCGAGTGCTTTAGATGTTTCTAATCAGAATTAGAAAAAAACAGTTATGTCATCAAGATAAATGACTACAAATTTTTTTACGTGTCCCACAATAGCTATGTCCATAGCTCTTTGAGAAGATGCTCCAGCATTGGACAAGACGAAGGGCATTCTAGAGTACATAAATGTACCCCAAGGTGTAGTAAAAGTTGTCTTCTCTGTGTCTATTGAATCAACATTTATCTTATTGTAACTTGAAAAACCATCAAGCATGGAAAGTCTTTGTGCTCCTGAAACCATCTAAAGTAACTGATCCATTTTGGGTAAAGGGTAATTATCCTTTAATGAGGCTTTATTCAAATTCCTAAAGTCCACACAAAGTCTGATTTCCCCATTCTTCTTTCCGACATGAACTAAATTAGCAACCCAATTAGAGTATCTAAGAGGGAGAATAATTTGGGCATCTAGAATTTTCTTAATTTCCTTTTCTAAAGTTGGTAGAAGTGCTGGATTGATCCTCCTAAGTTTTTGTTGATAGGGTTTTGCTTCTAGTTTTAAAGGAATCTTATGTTGTATCAATGATGTATCATAAGCTTTTAGATCACCATAGTTCCATGCAAAAACATCCTTGTATTTTTCAAATAACTTAAGATATTGAGCTTTAATTCCGGGATCTAAGGATGCACAGATTTTGAGGCTCTTAATGTCATCATTTGTTCCAATGTTTACTTCCTGTATGTCATCTTATGGAGAGATTGACTGTGGGTTTCTACAAACATCATTTTGATCAAACATTTTTTCTAAAGGAATGAGTCCTTTGGGAATAAAATTGTTAAGTAGATTAATGATATCATGATTAGTAATTTTTGAGTTGAAATCTAAATGATAATTTTCGTTTGAATTCTCAATTGTTTCTGTTGTATTTTCATCAATTTGTAGAACTGAAAATTCATCTATAACCTGCATAAAATATTTTAACTATTCATCATCTTCAAATATTTGCCAGTATTTTAGGTTATCTAGGATGGATGGCATGTATTTGACTTGTATTTGATAGATCACATTAGTTTGATCAGCGATTTTAAATGAACTAGTAGAAACATCTAGGGAATATGCATGAATATTATGATCCCTTGGGATATAAGTCAAATTAAAAGCATTGAAGAAATTTTCAGCTGAATCCCAAACCTCATTTCGATAGGATCTAAGACTAGGATGTTTTGTTTGGCAAGGATTTCCAACTCGTTTAACAATGAGCTCTGAGTTAGTAAAAACACTCAGGTTTTGTACTTTTAAGCTCTTGGCTAACTGCAGTCCTAAAAGGAAAGGTTCATATTCAACTACATTATTGGTAACTTCAAAATCAAGTTTGCATGATTATGTAATTTTTTTTTTTTTTTTCCCGGTGATATTAATACTACCCCAGCTCCTGCTCCAGCCTTTGTACAAGAACCATAAAAGAATAGCTTCCAGAAGTCAGTCTGATTTGGTATAGGTCTTTCAATTACATCTTCAATTTTTTCTTGAGTTTCATGTGTTTGGTTTGAAGAAAGTTGGAAACAACCAAATTCTTGATCAATTGCATATATGGGATGGTTTCTTGGTTGATCTGGTTTGCAAACAATGTGCACAAATCTGACCTCTCTATACAGCCTTAGTTGCTCTCCACCATAAACTAGAATGGTGGGATAAGGCATGTCCATATGAAGAGTTCCCCCTAATTTGGCACAACAAGACCTTGAAAGGAGCATTCCAAATTTGGGAGGGATATATGTGACAACTATATCTAACACTACACTCTTTACTGGGATTTGAGCGAGAGTGACTACTAAATCCTTAATCAATCCTAGACAAGGCACCATTTTGGAATCAAAGGTGTACAAATCATGATAGGATCTAGTTATGTCAAGATTTAAATGGTCCAAGATAGTTTTTGGCATAAGATTATGTGATTCTCCAGAATCAAGCATACAATTGTATAACATAGAATCATTTGTTTTAAGAGTCACATAGAAAGGGGGTACTATTTCATTTACCATATCTGAGCTAGGACCAAAAATAACTATTGGTTTTTCATCTTGTAGACTAATGATATCACTTTCAGCATCATCTGAGGTGTTTTGTATCCATTTGGAGACTTGATTTTTATCTCCAGGGTTTTTGGAAAGTTCTGAAAGTGGTATAGGGATTTTAACTCTTTCTAACTCCTTTTCAACATTAAATGCAGTTAAAACAGTTTTTTCAATTTGAGTAGTATCAATTAACTAATTTAATGGTCGAATAATAGTTGTTTGAGTTTCAACAGTTTTAGTACAAGGTTCAATTGTTGGAGGTTCCTTCAGAGGTCTTCCTCGACTAGGTCAAGGCCTAAAATATATATTTTGTTTAGTTCTGTAATTAGGAATTCAGAGAAGGCATGGTATTTGGAAGCCTGTGAGGGGTCTTGATCTTGTTGAACCTGCTTTTGTTGTGAGAGAGGAATAATAGTAGTCTAACCAAAAGTGGTATCCATAATATTAATATCTTCAGTTATAATCATAGTATTGTCATCAGGATATTGATCATCTATCAGTAAAGGAGTTGGAACATGTTGATCATTACTAGGCCTTTGAAGAATTTGTAATGGTGAATTTCTTTTGTATTGACCTTGATTTTGATTTTGGAGTCAAGTGACCGTTTGTTGAACTTTTCTAGGTTGAATCTCAGTCTTGGAAATTCTATTGGACAGATTTCTAAGAACTGAAGTTATTTCATCTATTTTAGAGTCTTCAGTTTTAGTCTTAGAGGAAGTTGAGGCCTCTTGACTTGATTTAAGTTTTCTTTGGGCTTTTTCCTCTTTATCTTTTAAAGTGGCTGAGGCAAACCTATTTTCTTCCACCTCTATAGCATAGTTTTCATTTCTTCAAGAGTCCATGAAGTTCTTTATCTTAACATCACAACAAATGAATCTTCAAAATCTTTTGAAAACCTAGATTTAGCTGCTGCTATAGGTGGTTTGCAATCATAGGGCATCTTATGATAAATTTTGTTGAACCTTTTGATAAAATCAAAGACAAGTTCACCAAATTTTATTTTAAGTTCTTCAAACTCGGTCAAAAAGTAAAGAGCATCTTTCTTCACCCCCCATTTATTTTTGAATATATTTGTTAATTCTTCCCAGTTTTAATGGAAATTGTAGGTAACTACTTAAACCAAGTCCTCACATTTCCCTCAAGAGACTGAACAAACAACCTCATGTAAACATTTTCTTGTTATATGTTCATGTTATCTACAAAGTCTAGAAAGGCTTGAAGGTGATCCTCAGTTGAGGGACCAATCTCTTCATTATATCTAGGAAACTGCTTTAAATACCCATTAAGGAAAGCATTAATGACTGGAGGTAAAACTAAAGCTGCACATCTTGCTTGTACAATGGGTTGAAATTCCATAGTAGAAGATGATGAATGAGATGCTTATGAAGATGATGATAAGGAAGAGGGAGATGGTGAAAGAGGGGGAGAATTACTATGTGGGGGTGAAGAATGAGGATATAAAGAAGGTGGAGACTTCCTGAATGATTTTAAAGGAGTTTTAATAACAAACTTGTGGAGCTGAGAATGAATATCTCTTCAGTTTCAAAGAGTGGATTGGAATATATAGCAAAGGTCCCTTCGGGTTGTTTATAAGTAGAAGATTATGGTGGTTTAGAGGTGGAATGAAATGAATAAGTGGTGGGGGATATAAATTCTATAGGTTTATATTCAGGTAGATGAACACCTAGCTCAAACTCAGATTTAGGTGATCTCGGTGGAAGTGGGGATTCTGGATGAGATTCAAGTGAATGAATAATGAAAGCTGATTTGAAATCAACTCCCCTATCCAAGAGTTCAGCAACCCTAGGTGATAGGTGAGTGTACTCTGGATTGGATGAAATGTTACTATAGAAATCAAATTGTAATATATCTTTAGACTGCAAGGCTAGAGTAGAAGAAGATGGTTTGTGTCTTCTTCTAGAATTAGCCTTTCTCACAAGTCTTTATGGATCTAACAGAGGACTGACTGTGTTAGATTCATAATGGATCTAGTGTGATTAAAAGGTGCTAGTTTGATACAATGGAGTCACCAGGTGAAGGATTTTGATATATCTAGACCTTTAATCACCTTAAACGAATAGCAATAATATTGTTGAGCCAGGAAAACTTAATGAGATTTAAAACAATGATGCTTAACCTTTTGAATAGTATTAATATTTAAACAGAGGGTTGTTATTAAAATTCACACAGTGATATAGCTTGCATGATGGTGAGAAGAAATAGAGAGATGGTATGACTATCAGGGTCTTCAAATTGAAAATTAAATATTCATAAGTAAGAAAACCTTTAAACTATGTTAAGAAAGTTTAATAAAATATGCTTAAGCTCACAACAGATGCTGATGATTTTATGATTTAGAGGGAATTAGTAAAACACATAGTTTATATAATTCATTCTCTTTATAGATGATCACTTTAGAGGCTTATGAGAATAATTGAAACACAATCACTCATACCTAGTTATCTTTGTAAAAAATAAGAACATGAAGAGAACACTGTGAAATAAAACTGGAAAAGCTTACCAAAGAACGAACTGTATGAATTAGAATTCAGAATCCCTTTCCTTTTTTATTAATGATTCAAAAAATTTAAGTACATTCAATGCTTAGAAATTATTCTTCAAGGGTACAACCCTTAATAAATCATGAAAGAGAGTTATTTATACAATCTGAGAACTGAGAAAATATCTTAAACTTATTTACAAAATTAAATAATTACAAAATTAGGAATATAAACTGATAGTCGATCTGTCACTATTTTAGTGCTGAGTTGTTGATGACTGTTGCTGGAAAAACTTACAACTATTGAGATGGTGATGATTGTCCCTGTAAATATTGAACGTTGTTTGATCAACCTTTTAGTCAAGTAAATCAGTTAATTCTTCCCAGTGTTTCTTATCTGAGATAGATAACTTAGTTACCCTTCTATAAACTTCATCCATGTCAATATACTTAGTAAAAGTGAGTTTTACTGGAAATATATGCTTGATTTCATCTAGAATGAAAAGGGAATCTCTGAATGCATTCAGCACAACCCTTGGTGTTGTTGCACCTCTTATGTTTGAAACTAAGGTAGCATTGGTACCCACCTCTGTAAGCTTCCAAACATAATCCTCAATGGGTATTAATTTGTCATTAATCACTAGCATAGAGGGAAAACCCTTGTGGTCAAGGGTTCTAGCCTACTAAAAAACCTTTGAACTATAGTATTCACACTGTTACACTTTTCCTCCAACTAAAGGATGAGGGTTTTCTTGGTAATGATCTTCTTTACTTCTGGTATAGTTGTTGTCCTATCATTTATACCCAATTCTTCAAGCTCATAGTTGTCTCTATAATTTAGGAACTTGATTATTTCATAAGCACTTTCAGGCATGTCCTCAAGCTCTTTAGAAATAATTTCAACATCTTCTTGAGCTTTCTTCAACAGGTCTTTTTGATCAAAGATTATCTTGATATAGGGCCAGATATCCTTGACTGGTTCAGTAATTTCTTCCCATAGAATTTCCTTTTCCAAACCTAGTTTATTTCCAAGGTAGGACTATTTGATTTCCTTCTGCAAAACTTCAATCTAACTTTTTGTCCTTTACAACTCAGTTGCATGTGAACTATCTATAACTGCCTTCATATGTTTCAATTCCTTCAATTCATCATGCAACTTCTTCATTTCAACTGTCCGACATGTTTTGAACAACTTCTGCTAGTTGCTCAACTCCGTCTGCTATACCTGTAGTTGATGTTGTTCCTGAAGTAGAAACCCTGGTTATTGACATTGCTAAAAGAGAAACTACATCCATTGGAATTTGAGCCTTATTGATGGCTTCTTCCTTCTCTTTGACCAATTTTTCCATTTGTTCCTCCATCTGTTTTATTTGCAGATTCTATTCCATGATGAGCTTCATCATGTCGAATTTCTGAGTCTCATTTTCTTCAATCTCCTTGGTCATTGGATCCTCAGAAGCTGGCAGTTTGAGCTAATTCCTTAATGCTGAAAGCTCAACATTTTTCTTCTTAATAAGTTCTTCTACAACATTTATGTTTGAGGGATCATATCCCATCTTTAGCACCATATCTTCCAAGGATTTGATCTTGGTGTCCTTTGCGAGTGAGGAAACCTTTTCCAATTTCAGTTGTGACTGTGTATTGTCCAAGGTGACCTGTAACTTTGACAAACTCATGGCAGTATGAGTTAAAGTGGAAGAAATAATCTGTCCATTTTGTTTGCATATCTCAATTTGACCAATTGGATGCACATATTTTACATTAAAATCAAATGAGGATTGCTTCTAATAATGTGCAGGATTCCTGGGCTGTGGAATCTAAGCTTTCAAGAAAGCCATCTGCATTTCTCCCTTCTCAGAATAAAAAATGGAAGGAAGTCTAGCCTGAGATCTAGAGGAATGTTTCTAGAACTGGGTATAGGTGTTCAATTTCAACTCTTAATTCTTCTTTTTAATCTCACTGAAAACATGAAATATGTCCTCCTCCGTGTCCTTCTAAATTCTTCCACTGGTCTGAATTCCCTATTGTTCATGAGAAGTAGTGGAATGAGTTGGGGACTAGGTAGATTGTCCACCAGACTGTATATAAAGCATAGTCTCTCCAAGTCCATCAAATGTTGTTTTTTGAGGCTTATGTGTTTCTCCAACAATCACAGAGATCCTAGGTCTCTTCTTTCTATGCACAATCCTAAAGCCCTGGCTTGATGCTTTAGTTGTAGGGGATGATTGTTCTTCCCTTCCTCTTTTAGTTGTCTTTTCCTATGCAAGTGGAGTTTGCACATTTGAAGTAGAAACCGCCTGCTCTTTAGCTTCTTGAAGGGTGTTCTCTTTCCATTCCAACTTATTTTTATACTGCTCTATTTCAGGCCTAGCTGTCTGGTGATATGCAGTAAACTTATTTTCAACACTGAGTTTAGAAATCACTCCCATTGGGTCATAAGACCAAGTGAAACTGAGACCAAACTTCATTTCATTTAATAAACTCTGCGTCTTCTCCTTTTGCACTAGTATTGTAGATGAATGGACCGACCTAAGCTTTTAGCTTGAATTGAGATTTCTTCTTTGTTGCCACAAAGTGTACTTCATCTGCATTTATCCTCTGCGTAATATATTCGAGTGCAAATATTATGATGGGGAGGTACTTGGTAAGTTTGTAGGTTGGAAGCTCACAACCATAAACCCTGATTTCTATATAGTTTTGGTAAAGATACCAATCTCTTTTTGTGGCTTGATCAAATGGTTGCAATACTTTCACAATTTCATCACTAATTCTTGGTACTAGAGTGCTACTCATAAGACTAATAGCTGGATGAATAAAAAATTATATGAATTTTTTATAGGTAAATTCGTCTTTCTCCTTCATTCCCATTGTAGTCCAAAATATCATGGATTGCTAGTTGCCTTCCTAATCTAGCTTCTGTAAGGTGAATGGAAATTTGTCTCCCTAAAAATATATAAAAAGGTATACAAGTATTGAATCAAACTTCAATACTTCTTCATTGTTAAGCTGGACAAATTGCTCATGTATGGATTCAGCTAGGAATTAGCTAAAGTTATAAAGAACAGTGGGTTTGGAATCAACAGAAAATATTGACAAGAAACCTAGGATAGCTTCATTAACATATTGATCAGAATTATAAACAATCAAATAGGAGAAAATAGTGTTGATGTGCTTGGTTCTCTCAGGGAACATGGATGAATCATAGGGAGCGTTTCTTTTAGGCAAAGGACTGTCTCTAGCTAGGAAAGCTTCAAGAGTCCAGGATCTTTTAGTAAAATCTAGCTTTTGATAAGCTTCTATCATGATTTCATGAGAAAAAGGATGGGTTGGTGTAATAGCTGGAGCATGCAACATCATTTCAATGGAATCAGCATTGATGAAAGAGAGGATTTCTCCCGTGGGTGAAGTGATTGCTCTTTGAATGCAATCATAGGACTCATGGCATTTCCTGACAAATTCAGGTGCTCTGTGTATCTGAGGGAAAATGTAGTGGGGAAGGAGGGAGTCGCACAGTCTTATTTCTCTGTCAGATCAATTAATTGATCCTCCATCCAGCAGTAAATTTCATATAAATCAAATTGAGAAGAAGACTCAATGATTTTACAATCTCTATTTGTAGAAATTTTGAATAATATAACACTTATTCACAGAGATTATCCTGATTATACACTATTGCGGAATGCATGCATAATACATAACCTCCTCTACCATCGATCATCAATTTGCGGAATTAAAGAAACAATCACATGCGCACATTGAAGCATCAATCACACGTATCAACACAATATATCACAGGGAAAGCATATCGCTGAAAACCCCCAACTATCTGTATATTATATTGATTGAGAACATGTAACAATACATAGTACAATATTCCTCGCAAGTACTCAGTACTATCTCCACTTGTTACACACAAACTAGCTTAGATCTGAATCAATCACAGGTTCAAATCTCCTCCACTGCTTGCCTACCTCCATTGCGCAATCCTGCATGAGAATAGATGAGAATGGCTGATCCAAACTCGTATTTCCCTTGTGTTTCACTACGCAATCCTCATTGGCAATATCAATCCACAGATTGTGCAAATCTCATGCACAAATATAGTCACAATTGACAGTTGTCTTGCCCTTTCACTCACCTCTAACACTTGTCTCCACTGAACTTTCCATGCACTGAGTTAACTGATGTATTCTTTAGTTGATTTATGAGTTAATAATTAGTGAATTAATTAATAATTAATTCACACTACTCATCACTAGTGTATTTGGAAGTTAGACTAAATACAACCAGTTCAACTAAGTCAAACTGAACACAACTCCATCAACTCCTCAATCAACTCCACCAAACTCAATCACTTGAGTTCTGACTGAAGTCTATCATGAAATAGCTCAACTAACCCATAAGAAAAGCATATTTCCTTCTGGTAATTGCATGTGCCACATCCGTAGCTCAAACTGAAGTGCTGCAAGAGGATAAGATAATGTTTATAGTCCAAATATTATTAAGAGCTAATAATATTCGACCGTTCCATATTTAGACTGACAGTCTAAAAATAGACTCTGGTCATATGTCTAAAAATAGAGGTCCATCTATTTTTACCAACATGACCAATCATCCATAAATAGCATCCTGCAACTCATAGACCATGATCCATATGTCTAAAAATAGACATAGTCTAAAAATAGACTTTGTGCCAAAAATAGCCTGCGGGCCCACTTAGTGAAGGTGACTTCTTTTCACTAAGCTCCATCATCTTGTTGCATTTTCAACACTGTCGACCAGGGGAGTACGATGGAAGCCAATATATGGATGAATAAGAGGATTTAGGATTTCTACAATTTCTTTTCCATTAGGAGGCATCTTATCAAATGAATTGTAGACTGGAAGTGATGGAAATGGAAAAAATTGGTCTAAAACTGAGTGATAACAGTAAAAACAGTATGACTAAAAAGAGACAAGTGGATTTGGATGTTTGATTTCTTTTGAACAAGACAAAGTGACTGCTTAAGTGTTGAATGGTTACTGAGCTATAAGGAGGAAATCTTCAGTGATCAATTTAGTTACAGAAATGAACTGTGTAACAGTTTTCATGAAGGAAAAGGACTTATAATGGAAAAACTGGAGCAGGACTATTTAATGAACGACTAAGTATTCATTAATTATCCATCGGGATTATTAAATGGGTCTATGGGGCATAAATTTGCAGGAGTGTAAATTAAATGAATAACAGATAGGTGATAGTTGATTGGACAGAGGAGGTGACATGGAGCAGATGTGGACAGTGACATTGGAGCGGCATTAAACGGTCAAACGTAAACCACGTTTGGGAGCAACTTGAGGTGGTAATATGTTTCGATATTTTATGTCCCGAAAGACTAGAATAAGGGAAAAGTGGTTTAAGAGGGTGGTTTCCAAACCTACCAACTTCAAACTCCCCCCCGATTGATAAAGTTCGGATGGAGAAAGAGGGCCGAGGAGTGATGTGGGTCATTGTATCTCGGGGGAGTGTACGGGATGTAAGGTGAGATGAAAGGGATTTAAGATAATGAAGCAGAAAGCAATGGTGGTGCCAAGCTTTATGGTGGATGTGACAGTTTGGTGTTATGGAAAATAAATGGATGAATTTAGGATACCTGTAAAATACATTGGTACCTAGGATTATGGTTAATTAAAGCCCATACCATATTCACATTTTGCAATGTTATAACTTAGGATCAAATCCTTTCATTCTCCAATTGTATCCATTTGTCTACCTACCCTTATATTTCCTAACATTTTCTCACTTAGTTTTTTGAGTGCATTTAGGCTAGAAACTCAATATTTTCCTTTTAATGACTAATCTACATCTATCCCTTATTTCCTCCAATGGCTCAAATTAAACTATTGAGCCAATTTTATTTGCTACCTATTGACAAATAATTTAAATCAAATCCAATCATGATTAAACTGTATAATTTGATTGTATGAACTAAGTGTGGCATTTAAACAATCTACACAAAACCTTTATTTGCAAAAATAAAATTGACTAAGAGTAGTGGCATTTGGATTTGCAACACTTTCAGAGGTTATTTTTTTTTTTTTTTCTAGCACAACATTTTATTTTTGCCTTCATTTTTTAGGGAATCTATTCTAACATTTTATTTTATATGGACTTATTCATCAAATATCCCTAACATTTTTTATTTAATATTCTTTTTGTCCATATCCTAACTTAACATTTTTTGAAATATATCTTCATTTTTTTAATAATTGATACTAACTTACCAAAACCAAAAAATTCTCCAACACACCAAAGGGTCGTGAATCGCGCCCAACGAAAGCTTCCAAAGTGTTCAGGGATCGGTTCAAAGTAGGAGAATAAATGGCCTTCCATCATGCGATTGACATGATGCAGGTGGAAGCACCTTCATCGATGACAGCCCTATTGAGGGTCTTCTCATTGATGATTACCTAAAGGAGAAAGGCAATTTGATGAGGCAGGCGCTGAACGTGGTTCTCTAGATCAAAACATATCAAATTGGAATTAGTGAGATCAATACCCCTAATAGTCGAAAGCAAAGATTTCCGCTGTGATGGGTAGCTTTGGAGAACCTCGAGAGCCGACATAGCCAACGGCGCCTGAGCAAAGTCCTCAACAACATTATAGTGTTGAGCGGCTCAGGCGTTAGGATTGTATGAGGATTTCCTTAGCACACCTCGAGAGGGTGGCCATATAGCGGAAGAGGGAGCTCGATATGAAGAGGGAAAAAACTCAGGGTAGAAGAAGAAGGGGAATTTTCTTTCTCTTTCCCAGCTGTCAGAGTAGGAGTTTGGTAATATTTTAATCTAGTAGCCACATTAACAAGCATACTCATCATGAACACTTGAGATCCTGAGGAAGTAGATGATTGAGGTTGGTCTACCATTTGGGTCTGTCGAGACAAAAATGGCTCTTTTAGGACAACTGGTGTCCCTTTGAGAAAATCACTAACTTTAGATCGTCTGGGACAATCCTTGGTATAGTGATCCTCCTTGAAAATGAGGCAGGGGTACTTAGGTTTCCATTGTGAATATTCACCAGTAGACGATTTGGGAGGACCCTGTTTTGGAGCATCGGCTTTACCCTTTCCTTCACCTTTCTTCTTACCTCGAGGATTTGTCTATTGCGATATATTGGATAGCATGGACCTCTAATTTTTTACCAAGGCTTAGTGGATTCTGTGAAGAAGTATGGGGAATAGCATTCAAGACTGACTTTGGTTTGGAAGAAGATTTAGCAGGGGTCTGGGACACTGAACTAATAACTCCATCGACAGGAGGTGTAGTCTGTGACCTTGATGCTGTGGGATTGGATGATGGTTGCGTAGCATCAGGTAATAACTCATACAAAGTGCTAGACTGAGAGTAAACTAGATCTAAGTACTGGGCAAGAGCAATGGCTTGTTCTTTAGTAACATACCCACCCATAGCTATATCGCGAGAAATTGGGGCCATGAATGACTTAGTGAACCATTCTGTGAGAAAATCATCATCAATATTGAATTTTATCAGGCGACATCTACGTCTCCATTCATGGATGTGATTAGAGATGTGTGTCACAGTGTCTTGCTTAGGCAATGTGAGAAAATAGGTGTCAGTATCATAGCAAACCAGCAATTGGAAATGCGTGAGGAAAGCCATGGCTAAAGAGTTAAAGTCATGGTAAGTACTTCAAGAAATCTTGATGATGGACCTCAAAAATTCACATGTTTTCATCATGCAATATCACCATTCATACCCTAAAACCCTAGGTCTTTAACCCGCTGCGTACCCTAATTTCATCAACTTGCCGCCAAATCACATTTTATGTCTTGTGGTTGAATATCATTCATTTTCTTAGATTTTCTATGATTAAATATGATTATGCCATGATTTACTAATGACGGTTTCGCTAAGCTCATTTTCACATGGTTCTATCACCAAGTTTCTACACAAGCCAGTAGAGTACAAAAATGGTCAATATGGGGCTTTTGACACTTTCGACATGCTTCCAGAGAAACTGAGAGAGGTTATTGTCAAAAATAATGTTGCAATACCTTTCCATAACTTGGATTGCACCCATGTCACTCATGTGGGTCTCTAGAAGGAAATTCATAAATTTGCCCAAATGTGCAATAATTTTCAAACTGCCAACATCTTCTTCGATTCACGTGCATATGAAAGTGAATGACTAAAATATGGCACATGGGTTTTGGTCCTGGTATAGCCCATTTACTAACACTAAAACCGTTATTTACAATTCCTTACGGTTTAGGAGATATGTGGAGTTCTCTGAGGCCAATTTATATAAAATGTCCAGATTTGTACTTAACACTCAAATTCGGATTTGTTATTTTTATGCCACAATTATGGTTTGATAAGTTCTTGTACTCCATCCCTGCATTGATCAACATCAAAATCAACCATTAGCTATTTGTAGGCCATCTAGAGAATTCAAACAGGGCATGAATTTGTTTGTAATTAATCTACAACATGTATAAAAGCAGAGTAGCAAGCATAGGAAAGGAGGCAGATCTCAAACATGGAAGTAATTGTTGTGTATTTCGTGACTCGTTTTCAGTTGAAGATATTGAAAATTCTCTTTCTTTGAATTCAGATTAAGTGTGTTGATGGATTGTTGGTGATGACAAGTTGATCGTGATCAAAATCTCGTATATGTTGTAAGTTAACTAGCTCCCAGGTGTGGTCGGGCCCACCCAACTGGGTTTATCTTTGTACATTGAATAGTAGTAACTCTATGTGTTAGTTACAATCAATTCTTCATTCTATACGATTTATTATCAATTTGGTTTGTTGTGTGGATAATTTTCTTAAGTTTTGATTGTATGATGTCGATGGTATGATGCTTTTCAGCCCATTTGCTTCAGTGGTCCAAATCTAAATCTCTAGTGTGACCATCGATTTTGCTACCTTGTTTATGGACACTACACATTGTATTGGACTATGATTGTCATAGATGTATCTGAAGTTCGTTGAATTACATTGACATTTAATGCTTATGATGAGCCAGTTCACTCATTAAAAACAACATAAGCTATTCTTAAATGCCTAAGTCGAATGATGTATTTAGAAATCAGAGTTGAGTAGAATCCGGGTTTAATTACGATTGCGATCAGTCAATTTCAAAATCGTTTCTCTTGTTTCTTCTGGTAATTGAATTGATTGGCTCTCTTCTAGATTGTTTTTGCAGATGTGTGCAACATTAGAAGTATTTGTTTTAGGATTGATTATTTGAATAACGTGATTGGCATAAGCTTGGTTGGGTTAAGTCAACTAGTGTTAAGTTAGGTTATTTACATGAATACAGTAGAAGCATTGCTTCCAGAGTGATTGATTCGAGTTATTTATTATAGCTTCAGCTAAATTCATTTGTCAAATAGATTTCTTGTTTGTTAAGTAAGACTGCGTGGAATAGCTTCATAGTGCTAAAAGGGTGATTTAGTGTTAGCAATCTCCTTTGGTTCATTTGGACTGCTTGATTCCCCTATTTCATTTGAATGCTTGATCATATTTTCTATAGCTTAGGTGGCTGATTTGATTTCAAAAGCAGAGTATTGGTTTGTTAAGGTTTCAAATAGGTTTGTTTACATTTTGATTAATGAAACTATAGGGTAGTTTTGAGTACAATTTCTCATAATTATTTTGGTTGATTGCCATGTTTGAGTAGAGTGAGTGCTTGAATTTGTGCTTGCGGTCATGATCAATTAGGGACTTGGATATAGCTTAGTTGAGATTAAAACAGAGTATCTAGATTAAGTGCTCAGCACCAAGATTTTTTATTGTTGATAAGCCAGTAGAGTTAATGTGTTTTGAGTACAATTTGGTTGATTAATTAGAATTGGATTGTCATTACAAGTAGTGAATCTTCAATTCCTTCGAGTGTTGATTGTAAGAATTAAGAATTAAGTGTTTTGATATATTAAGTTTTGTATGCAGTCTGTTTGACTAGGTATTCATTCTCATCACCTAGAATTTGTGGTAAAGAGTTAAGCCATTTGTTAAAGTCCAAATTTCAGCTCCAATTCCAAATAGGGTAGTTCATAGAAGTTTGAAAGTCTTTAAATCAAATTTGATTGTTGAGTCTGCTTGTGCTAATTAGATGTTTGATTTGTTTGCAAGAATTAGTATATTTTTACCCAGTTGATCATCATAAGGAAACGTTAAAACTCTAACCTAGAACTAAATGAAGGAAGCACAAGAAAACTCATGTTTACAAACCCCGAGTTGATAATAAATATTAGGAGGATTAATTATCGATTAAAACTCCCAACATTTTGGCACCGTTGTCGGGGAAGTTGTGATTTATTATTCAGGTAACCATTATTATCAAAGTTTCAAGATCTTGCAGGACTGTCAGAGGGCAGGGAGAGTACGGTAAGACGTGAGTGAAGAGCCACACATCCACTTTTGTTGGGGTTGCTCCAAATTCTGACCGATCACTGCTTGTTCTTGAGTTTTTATTTCCTTTATCTTTATGTGTAGAAGTAGAAGTAGTTTGAATTAATTTCCGCATTTCATGTAATTCGCAAAATTTTGTAAATCTCACAGACTTAGTAAGATACATCTACAGGAACCATAGCTAAGCCTCACAAGAAGCATAGGCCTTAGAATAGTCTAAAACACTCTATGAGATATTTAATTTCCGAATTGTTTTGCTTTTAGTAGATTAAATAGTATTCTGATTCGCTCTCAAGTGTGTTGAGTTTTATTTTAGTCAAATAGCTTTTAAATTCATATTCAGGTTCCAATATTTAACGTTATATCATTTTTGGGTGTTGTAAGAACCCCCGTTACTAATATGTGTGTGGAGACAGGGACTATCAATCAACCAGATGGACATGAAGATGATAAATATGAATGACTTCTCACAAGCCCTAGTAGTTGTTGGGATCTTGACCCCTACCTCTCAGGAAGAGAACTTCTTGACAATATTCAAGAACTTGTCCATTTCTCCACCACCACAAGAGGATTTTGAAGTCTCTTTTGATTTCCCTCATCGCTCATCTAAGGAGGCAAATGAATCATGCACTATAATCAATCGAGAACATCTACTGGAACCTAAGATCGAGGAGTTCTTGACATGTCTATCAACAGTTCCGAAATGTAATCAAGACACTACTCACCCTATGAGAACAATCAACATGACATGGAAGAAGAGGATGAGCAGCATGGGCCAAATCAAGAAATGGGCCAAGAATACCATGATTATATCTAACATTGGTTTTGAACAAAAAATCAAGCGAGGCAATATTCTCCTCTTCTAAAACTCTTGTTTTCATATCAAGTACATTTTTTGGTTTTTCATGCTCATATACACTTCCAAGATTACATGTTAAATTTCAGCATGAATATCTATTTGTACCTGCTCTGTACATGGCTTTGTTGGAATTACTCCTTCACTTGAAGGATTTTATCTCCCTTTCTTCCACAGAATAGGAAAGTTTGTATTGTAAATAAATAAATGAAAATAGTAAAGAGAAAATAAGTCCTTTTGTGAAAGCTAGCTTGTCAGGCACAACTAGATAGGGGATTTGCTTGAAAACCAAGTAATTGGCAGGAAAAATTCCCAATAATGTTTGTAAATTTGTATGAGTTATTCAAATAATGTATATTTAAAATCATTATGTCTTATACTCGTGTTGGTTGATGTGGGATCCCTTAAGGCCCACCTGCCAACAAGATTTGTCCCATCAACATCAGGAAATTATCTAGGACTAAGGCTAGGGTTAGATCAGGTACTTAGGAGCCTGCATGCCTTAATGACAGGGATCCTTGTCATCTACCAATGGAATACATCAAAGTTTCTTTGTGGATGAATTCTGCAATCCATTCAACTTCGACAAATCTATTCATGGCTAGTAGAATGTACCTAGTGCCTTGATTCCCATTGACATCATAAGTGGGATATCTCACATTGGTTAACGACTTCCTCAATGGTCGGTAATCTAATGATTCTTGCTTATGTTCGACATCGACACCATTTATTCACATAAGCAGGATTGCACATGGTGTGTAGCAGTTGAAGACTATATGGTTTTGTGATCTTAGTACACATTTGCAGCAGTGTGGACATTTGTACCAACATTTTCTTTTCCTGTAGCAGTCATCTTGTTTCAATAAAGGTAGCCATATAACAACTTGATCATCATTTGCAACAATTATCTTCCTTATTTTTTTAGGGACATACAACTCCTCAGGCATGGGGGGACAATGGGACCTTCATTTTTAAGCCTCCTTTACTATCTATAGTTCAGCCTTCTTTAGCAAATCCATATACACATCAGCATCAGTCATTCCAACTCCTACTTTCAATCATGCTTCAGTTCATCTTCCACTTCATCTTACAACAAGAAGTACATCAAAAGTAAAGGTAACTTGAGGTAAAGTTGGTTTAAGATTCTTTAATTCATTAGATATTTAAGGAAGCTTTGATGGTTAACCACCATGTATTCCATTCTCCATATACATTTCATTTGCAAACTCCTTATTCATAATAAAATGTGTGCTACTCTAATTAGGTCATAATCATGAAAAGAAAAGTATCTTGGTTCATGTAAAAGAAAAGTAGTAACTATAGTGCCTTACCCTCCTACATTTGCACATATTGTCAATTGAATGTATCAAATAGAGGATGAAATCATTTCTTCCCTTCGTAAAAGAAAAAAAATCCATAAGCATTGACCTCACAAGAGTAGCGTATGCAACCACCTCACCTCATCCACTATCACCATCATCACCTCATCTCATCCACCATTTCTATTGTCACCTATAATCTCATTCATCATAGCCTCCTACCATATCTATTGCTTATCCTCAATTTGTATTGCTCTCACAATTAAATCTATAGCAGACAAATAAGTATGGTGTTGCTCCACAAGAACCAACACTCCAAATCTTCACGCAACAATACTCCACAAGAACTAACTCTGACCAAAGTAATGATGCCATAAGAACTTATATATAAGCAGAGTATAACCTTAGGCATGGGGGGATCATGGGCCTCGAAAATTCCCATGTTTTCATCATGCAATATCACCATTCATACCCTAAAACCCTAGGTCTTTAACACGTTTCATGCCCTAATTTCATCAACTTGCCGCCAAATCACATTTTATGTCTTGTGGTTGAATATCGTTAGTTTTCTTAGTTTTTATATGATTAAATATGATTATGCCATGATTTAATAATGATGGTTTCGCTAAGCTCATTTTCACAGGGTTCTATCGCCAAGTTTCTGCACAAGCTAGTAGAGTACGAAAATAGCTAATTTGGGGCTTTTGACACTTCTAGCATGCTTCCGGAGAAACCAAGAGACAGCATTGTAAAAATAATGTTGTAATACCTTTCCATAACTTGGATTGCACCTAGGTCACTCATGTGGGTCTCTAGAAGGAAATTCATAAATTTGCCCAAATCTGCAATAATTTTCAAACTGCCAACTTCTTCCTCGATTTTCATGCCGATGAAAGTGAATGAAGAAAATATGGCACATGGATTTTGGTCCCGGTATAGCCAATTTACTAACCCTAAAACAGAATTCTAACATTCCTTACGGTTTGGGAGATATGCAGAGTTCTCTGAGGCCAATTTATATAAAATGTCTAGATTTGTACTTAACAGTCAAATTCGGATTTGCTATTTTTATGGCACAGTTACGGTTTGATAAGTTCTTGTCCTCCATCCTTGCATTGATCAACATCAACATCAACCATTATCAATTTGTAGGCCATCTAGAGAATTCAAACAGGGCATGAATTTGTTTGTAATTAATCTACAACATGTATAAAAGCATAGCAGCAAGCATAGGAAAGGAGGCAACTCTCAAACATGGAAGTAATTGTTGTGTATTTTGTGACTCGTTTTTAGTTGAAGATATTGATAATGGTCTTGCTCTGAATTCATATTAAGTGGGTTGATGGATTGTTGGTGATGACAAGTTGATCGTGATCAAAATCTCTTATATGTTGTAAGTTAACTATCTCCCAGGTGTGGTCGGGCCCACCCATCTCGGTTTATCATTGTACATTGTATAGCAGTAACTCTATGTGTTAGTTACAATCGGTTCTTCATTCTTTGCAATTTATTATCAATTTGGTTTGCTACATGGAGAATTTTCTTAAGTTTTGACTGATTGTATGATGTTGATGATATGATGCTTTTCAACCCATTTGCTTCAGTGGTCCAGATCTAAATCTCTGGTGCGACCGTCGATTTTTCTACTTTGTTTATGGACACTGCACATTGTATTGTATTGTGATTGTCATAGATGCATCTAAAGTTTATTAAATTACGTTGACAATTAATGCTTATGATGAGCCAGTTCACTCATTAAAAAAACGCAAAAGCTATTCTCAAATTGCTAAGTCGAATGACGTATTTAGAAATTAGAGTTGAGTAGAATCTGGGTTTAAATAGGATTGTGATCAGTCAATTAAAATTGTTTCTCTTGTTTCTTCTGGTAATTGAATTGATTGGCTCTCTTCTAGATTTTTTTTGCAGATGTGTGCAACATTAGAAGTATTTGTTTCAGGATTGATTATTTGAATAATGCGATTGACATAAGCTTGGTTTGGTTAAGTCAACTAGTGTTAACTTAGGTTATTTACATGAATAGAGTAGAAGCATTTCTTCCAGAGTGATTGATTCGAATGATTTATTATAGCTTCAACTAAATTCATTTGTCAAATAGATTTCTTGGTTGTTAAGTAACACTGCATGGAATAGCTTCATTGTGAAAAAAGGGTGATTTAGTGTTAGCAATCTCCTTTGGTTCATTTGGACTGCTTGATTCCCCTGTTTTTTTTTTCTTAATTGGTCTACTCCTATATTGATACAAAAATATTATTACAAAGAGGCAGATGCCTTGAGAGTTCTATCCAAGGAGTCGGCATCCTTACAAAAGGCACTTGAAGTACTTACTAGAGGACCTGCATATTGACTTACTTCAAGACTTGAAGTATCTGAAAACATTAGACTCAATATCATGACAATGACCAAAAACTGACCCATACATTGACCAAGACTGACCTGTAAACAGCTAGCTTTTAGACAAATGCCAAAATAAACGGACTCCAACATGCAATAAAATGCCACCCTCATAGTGGAAACCGACATATAGAGTTGATAGAGAACTGAATCTGGGAGCTTAAAAGCATGAAAAACTATGTATTTGGAGGGAAATGAACTTCTTCCTTCAGCAGCTGACTAAAACCCAAAGGCACGGACTCGTTCAATCTCCATCCAAGGTTGTTGGCTGTTCTTCTACAATTTAGCACCTAAATTAGTCTGTGTCTTTGAATTCAGAAGGATGGGCCTCAGAACCTGAAGGGTCACCTCCTGCTGGTGCGCTTGGGCTGGCTTTTGCGTTTGAATCTAGAATTGGCGAGCCGCCTGAATCTCTACGCTGGGAGACATTCTGGTCTGCCATCTGAGGTTCTAGAGGAACCCCAATATTAACCTCCTCTGAACCCACAGCATCCTCGCACATCTCGACGGTAACTGACACGGTGAAGGATGAGTTTCCTAGAGAACAAGGGATGCAGAGTTGGGCTGTATGCGAGTGAGAATGATGTGAACATACTTCTGTTGTGACTTGCCCTCTTCCCCTGCCCCTGCCACTTCTTATTGCAGGATATCTATTGCAGCAGATCTCTGAAGCTTCAGACGAGGGGTCCGAAGTGGTAGAGGAAGGCTGGCGGGAGACTCGACCACGGGAGCTGCCCCGTCTGCACCCCATCCTGGTGCGTTCTCTTGGAATTTTAAGGAGAGCAGAACAATCAAATGGAGAGGGAATGGCAAGAAGGCAGATGAGGAGTAAGCACACCATATATAATGGGGCCTGAGCACTGATAACTGTTAGCACCTTGAACCAGAGCCGAAGGGAAGCAGGGGATAAGGTTGATGCTTGAGGACAACAAGGAGCTGCCACCTCGATGAACCTGAAGGTGCATGGAAGAGAAGCATGAATGAGGTCTAGTCTAGGCACCATCGTAGATAAATCATAAGAAAGGGAGGGCAGCGTTAATGCTACATTTAATAAACATGTGTGAAACCATGTCTCCATCCTCCTGCAAATCCATCTGGCGGTAGTGAGTGGCCACGCTCCCACCCTCCACGCCACCTTTGTACCACTAGCCTGATTATTCACCTGCATCTGGGAGCTTGATTCCCCTGTTACATTTGAAGGATTTATCATATTTTCTATAGCTTAGTTGCTTGATTTGATTTCAAAAGCAGAGTATTGGTTTGTTAAGGTTTCAAATAGGGTTGTTTACATTTTGATTAATGCAACTGTAGGGTAGTTTTGAGTACAGTTTCTCATAATTGTTTCGGTTGATTGCCATGTTTGAGTAGAGTGAGTTCTTGAATTTGTGCTTGTGGTCATGATAAATTAGGGACTTGGATATAGCTTAGTTGAGAGTAAAACAGAGTATCTAGATTAAGTTCTCAGCACCAAGATTTTTTATTGTTGATAAGCCAGTAGGGTTAATGAGTTTTGAATACAGTTTGGTTGATTAATTAGAATTGGATTGTCATTACAAGTAGTGAATCTTCAATTCCTTCAAGTGTTGATTGTAAGAATTAGGACTTAAGTGGTTTAATAGATTAAGTTTTGTAGGTAGTCTATTTGACTAGGTATTCATTCTCATCACCTGGAATCTATGGTAAAGAGTTAATCCATCTGTTAAAGTCCAGATTTTAGCTCAAATTCCAAATAGGGTAGTTCATAGAAGTTTGAAAGTCTTTAAATCAAATTTGATTATTGAGTTTGCTTGTGCTAATTAGATGTTTGATTTGTTTGCAAGCATAAGTATATTTTACCCCACTGATCATCATAAGGAAATGTTAAAACTCTAACCTATAACTAAATGAAGGAAGCAGAAGAAAATTCGTGTTTACGAACCTCGAGTTGACAATAAATATTAGGAGGATTAATTATCGATTAAAACTCCCAACACTTGATGTACCACTTGGCTACAACACCTATGAGGGTTCATTGGAAAATACAGAGACGAATGGAATCGTCAACGTAAGAATTTGAAGAGATCCAAAGTTGATATGTCATCATGTGGGCTTGAGGATCTTCTTTGTCTTTCCCATCGAATTTCAGACAATCACTCAGGATCTTGGACGGAACCAGAGGCTAGTATGGCGAATGAAAAATTGGATCATTCGTAAGGAAAGACACATCTGGCAACTTTAGTGTGGCCAAGAATGGCTATTGAGTATTGAAAGGCACTGGAGGTCGGTAAGCGAGTCCAAGCAAAGGACCCCATCCCTGTTGGTAAGGATTTTGGCCGCACAGTGGAGGATTTTGGCCATATGGCATTTGATGTTGCACCCATTGTGGGTTACCTTGGCCATAGGGAGGATTTTGACCTTGAATACCTTGAAACTGTCCAGTCATAGGTTGTTGATAAGCAATGTATGGGTCAAGAGGATGTTGAGCCTGTTGACCTTGGACATATGGGCATTGTACCTGGTGTCCCTAAACAAGAGGATTTTGGACCTGGTGCCCTTAAGCATAAGGATTATACACTTGTTGCCCTTGGACATAGGGATTTTGTACCTGCTGCCCTTGACCAAAAGGATTTTGTACTTGTTGATCTAGGACATTAGGGTTTTGTACCTATTGCCCTTTACCAAAAGGATTCTAGACCGGTTGACCTAGGACATTAGGATTTTGGGCTTGCTGCTGCAGGACTTGACCCTAGCCTTGCCCTTGCAAGGTTGACCCTGCTGATATGTATACAAGGGTTGCTGCTACCCGGGTTGGTTTTGCTACTGCAAGGGTTGGCCTTACAGCTCCAAAATTTGTCCCTAGGGCTGCAAAGGTTGGCCCTGTGAGGACATGAGCTGGCAGGTTTGCGGAGCATAGTGCATCTGTTGTTGCATGGTTTGCTGCAACTATTGCAAGGGTTTCCCCTGCGGTTGTTGCAGTTGACCTTGCTATTGGATCATTTGCCCTTGTTATTGCGCAGATATCCCTTATTGCAACAAATGTTTCCCTTTTGGTAACAAAGGTTCCCCTTGTTGTTCTAGAGGTTGTCCTTGCTGTTGCAAGGGTACTTGAACAATGCCCGAAAAATTTCTAAACTGAATCTGACCATAGCCACCCTAGAAAGTGGATGAGGCATGCTAACCGTACTTCCCAGAATGAAGGGTGTAAGGCTAATTAACCATTACTTGAGAACCATATGGAATGTAAGGAGTTTGCTATTGGACTTGTTACACTGAATTTTGTCACCTTGACTATCTGCAGTTTATGTGGCCTCATCAATAGCCACATTGTCCTCTTT
>APFE031731628.1:44522-78369 GCA_000404065.3 Pinus taeda
CATCCTTATACCCAATAAAGATGTACTTTTCAGATTTACTATCCAACTTGGTTCATTTCTCCTTTGGAACATGTACATTTGCATCACATCCAAATACCCTCAGATGTGAAAGAGAGGGTTTCGTACCAGTCCATACCTCTTGTGGAGTCTTATCCTCCAACACTAATGAAGGTGATTTGCTGACCAGGTAACATGCTGTCTCCACCGCCTCTGCCCAGAATTCCTATCCTAACCCGGCACCACTGAGCATGCTTCTTGCCCTTTCCATCAATATCTTGTTCATTCTTTCTACAACTCCATTTTGCTCAAGTGTATATGGAGTAGTCTTCTGCTGTGCTATACCACACTTCTTACAAAATTCTTCAAATTCCTTATTGCAAAACTCTCCACCGTTATCTGTCCTCAACACCTTTATCTTCTTCTCTGTCTGTTTTTCCACGAAAGCCTTAAATTCTTTAAACCTGTAAAAGAGTTTAGATTTCTTCTTAAGGAAATATATCCATGTATTCCTTGAGAATTCATCTATAAATGATACATAGTACAGACTTACCCAGTGATGGAACCTTCACAGGTCCAAACACATTACTGTGCACAATTTCTAATATTTGTTTCACCCTCTTAGCACCAGAGGGGGAACTCACCCAATTTTGCTTCCCATATACACAATTTTCACAGAAATCAAAATCCAGAAATCTATTTCTCATACCTTCTGCCATACCTTTCCCATGAAGTATTCAAAGTTCTTTCTCTCCAATATGTCAAAGCCTTTGATGCCACAACATGGTCTTCTCTCCAGAGACCACTAGATTTTCTGCTCCACTTTCAGGAACCACAAAGTTGTTGCACCCATAAACAATAGTGCTACCTTGCAGCTTGTACATAGTTCCAATCTGAACTCCCTACACCAATACCAGTGCTCCCTAAACCATCTTACAGGTATCCTTATTGAACATTGTTTTTACACTTGCATTATCCAGCTTGCTTATGGAAATTAGTTTCTGGCCAACGCAAGAATATGTAGAACACCCGAAAGTGTTCTAACCCTTCCACCTTGCAACTTCAACTTTACTTTTCCGCAACCAACGATTCTAGCCTTCCTGTCATCCCCTAAGAAGATATCACCACCATCGTATTTATCATACTCACAGAACCACTCTCTATGGGGAGTGAAGTGAAAGGATGCACTTGAGTTAATCAACCATGCCTCATGTTCTACGTGTACTTGAAGAAGCCAAGTACACATCCGCACTTTCATCTGAGGTGGTTTTTTCCTCTGCATAAGGAGCATCATCAGATCCCTTTCCTTTATCAGGAGCTTTAGATTTACAGTCCCTTTTGTAGTGCCCTTCCTTTTCGCATTTCTAGCACACCTTTACAGGTTTTCTTGGAGATTTAGATCTCCCACTTGATGACTTATTTTTGTTTATGTTTTGGGACCATCCTCATATAGACAAGGCATCACCATTCTAGCTCTCCATATTTTTCTGTCTCATTTCCTCCATTAGCAAGGATGAGACTATTTCATCAAACTTCAAGGCAGTTGCATTGCTACCTATTGCAATAACCAGACTATCCCACAAATATGGTAGAGAACACAACAAACTAATGCACTTCTATTCATCTGAAATTTTAATATCAATAGATAATAACTAACTTACCACAGTATTAAATGCGTTCAGATGCTCTGTCACCAAGTCTCCATCTTTCATCCTCAGGTTATACAACTTTTTCCGTAGGAACATTTTATTCACTAGAGACTTAGATTGGTACAATGTCCCTAACTTGTCCCATAAAGCCTTTGTTGTAGCTTCCCCTAATACATTCAACAACATTGAATCTATGACACACAATCATATTTTTCTCTTTGCCTTCCAATCCAACTTCTTCCATTCTTCATCAGACACTCCCGTTGGTTTAGTACCCAGATCTACTGCAATCCAGTGATATTTATCCACCAATAGATCCTCTATCTTGAGTTTCCACAACTAAAAACTCTGACCATTAAATTTCTTGATCTCTATTTTTCCACTGCTCACCATCTTCTTTCACCACCAGAATCGATCTCGTAGGTCTCCCACTGAATGGGATCTATAGGCCCAAGAAAAACCCTTCAGCAACAAAGGCGTCCCCTTGAAGCCAAAATAGCTCTGATACCAAATGTAAGTTTTAATCCCATACATAAATTACTTGCATATCAATTCTTAAACACAAAAAATAAACAATGCAAGAGCATAACACATAAAACACATATGCGCAGAGATTTTCCCTTGGATCCCGAAACCGGGACTACCAACTTGAATTTTCATTATGTTCCTTTCAATGTTACAATACATATTTATACATGCCGAAGCATCTAATACCATGGACTGAAAACCATCACGTCCAAAACCATGGAGCGAAAACCATCACATCCAAAACCACGTGCAAAAATCATGCACAAAACCATATGCAGGTCCCCCCAACCTAATATAGGGTCCAAAAACCAAAATTTTCTGGGGCGCTACCCTAGACCCCATAGAAGGGGGTTACGTGCACCCCTCAAACCCCTATGACCCCCCCATTATGCAATCGGAATAAAAAAGGGGGGGCTTCGCCCCCCTCTAACCCACTAGTTAACTATGTGGGCTAGTCGTGGAAATAATATAACACAACCCAACAAGGATGTTATCAGATCATGGGCAATCAATTTATTACGACACATAAATAGACTAGTGCTCTTTCATTTTTTAAGAGTCAAGAAAGAAACAAATATGACTCTATCGCTTTCAATTAGAAGTGAGATTGAAAGGATAAGCGCTCAATTGATGTTTTAAGTCTAATGAGTCAAAAAGATCAAATGACTGCTCTAGATGGTCTAGGTAAAAAGGATTACCAAGAAACCATGAACTGCAGAATACCTCCAGGCGAACTAAGAAGTATGAGCAGGTAATCTCCCTAAATGTTGTTTTCGATGTATCACATTTGCAAGGGGCCAACTTGGCTTCCTATGGATAAAGGATTGTAGCCTACAGGGGTCTCTCGTTATATACTCAATGGTATGGGGAGCACAAATCCGTACTAGCATTGTCTAATGCTGAAGTTAACGACAGATGCTAGGTTTAAAGATGTCGGAACACATCTCTAGCCTAGACCTTCTAGATATGATCATTAGATTTCAAATGCACCTTAGGTTAATTGAGTTCATTTTAAAGTTTATCTTGAGTTATGTCCTAGTTTTTAGGCCTTAGTAATGTGACTCGAAAAACCCTAAATTCAACTAAATGAGATAAGAACCTTTCAATTTGATGAATTGTCTACACTAGAGAGGGTAGAAAACACACAATAAAATGCAAACCACCAAGCAACTGAAAGCAAAATGATTTTCCACTACTTCACTTCTGAGAAAATAAACTAATGAAAAATACATTCTAATTCCTAACTTCCTGACAAGTACCTTTCTAACAATCCTTCTAAAAGAAAAAAGATTTCTTTTTCATTTCAAATGCCAATGTAATCCTAGTCTTTAACGATGCTAACTACTGTTTGGTCAATTTAGTGTGTCCTAAATTGCTACATTAATTATCAATCCGGGATTCGTAAGCTGATGAAGTGTGGCGGACTATATGTGCAAGATAACCTATTTCTTACTTTTGTCCTTTTTGATTTTTTATTTTGTTTTGGGGGTTTTTATCTTTGTTTGTCTCCTAATGTGAATGGGAATCCTATTCCTAAGTCTCTAGAAGGCAAGTATGGATATAGGTTTTAAGGCAATACTGTCCTTTATAGTGATTTCCAGATCTTAACGCTCCAGAGGGTCTTAGAACATACTAATGATGAAATTAATACCAGAACAAAAATGAAGATGTGTTGCTACTTAAGTCAAACAAGAAATTAACTATTGATCATGAAACCATTATCCCTGCTGTTGTCTAAATAGAAAAATGAATTAAGCTACTGCACTTCAAACAAATCAAAATTTGCAATCTAATAAAAGCAAAATCAAATTACATCATCCATAGTCTGATTCCTCGCCAGGTAGTCTAAGCTATGGCTTTCTGAGGTAATCATCAATAACATGAGCAATCTGATATCTAATTGTAGAAAAGTAAAACTAAAATCAAATCACATCAATTCATAGTCTGACCCCTCGCCAGGTAGTCTAAGCTATGGCTTTCGGAGGTAATCATCAACAACTTGAGAAATCTGATATCTAATTGCAGAAAAGTAAAACTAAAATCAAATGACATCAATTCATAGTTTGACCCCTCGCCAGGTAGTCTAAGCTATGGCTTTTAGAGGTAATCATCAACAACTTGAGCAATCTGATATCTAATTGCAGAAAAGTTAAACTAAAATCAAATCACAATAATTCATAGTCTGACCCCTCGCCAGGTAGTCTAAGCTATGGCATTCGGAGCTAATCATCAACAACTTGAGCACACACACACACTGATCAGCATTAACAGTAATATACAAAGCTTGTAAAATCATGAATAGGAGTGAAGTGTTAATATTATAGCAAAAGAAATCTACACAAGTGAATAACTATGGAATATATGCAATGGAATTAAAGTAACACTACATAGAACTATACAACAATAAAAGAACAAAACCTCAGTGTGCAGGGGATCTCTGCACAACCTCAGTCAATAGGCTATCAATCAAGAATTATGCTCACGCAATCATGTAAGAACAAAGTCTTCTTTTATATCTCAAAACAACGTTATCACAGTGGGACTAGTGTCAGGGCACAACAACTTAACAGTGAAATTACATAAGCAGAATGACTAACTGTATGCGTTTGGAAATGCGTTATTTATAACAAGAAACTCACAACTGTTTTCCTATGAAACTACATTGATAGAGGACACGTAAAAGACAGCGTCCATGGATTTAGCATCATGGTTGCCGAAATTTTGCAATCTATTGAAAATGGCTATTGGATCCACATCGTGGGGTAGCCTACAGGTGTCAATGTGCCTCCAGGGATCTAGAAACAGCCACGAAAATCTTCACGTGTTTGAAAACAGAGTCCTGTTGCCGTAGGACTCCTCTGTTTGACTATTGCTTGACCACCATTGATCACGTCTTTCCTTGATGAATCCGACTGAACCTATAGGACCTGATCTATGTCCAGGTAATTTCCAACTTGCCCATGTGGCTTACTTTGCCTGATGACACCTGCATCCTGGAGTTTAACAAAAACGGTTGTGGAAAGTTGAAGTAGCTGCGGAAAGTGGCTGCATTCTGCAACTCATAGGAAAAAATCTAATTCAAACAGAAAACACAAATACATAGTTAAAAAACCACTTTAAATGCTCTTTTATGATGAATATGCAATGATGTTGATAGCTTAGGAGGTACAGGTGAGTGGAAAAAGTCTAGGAAAGTATGTAGGAGAGATGCAAGTTCAGGGCTCAACATACCCCCACTGTGAAGGTGTTGCATGTCCCCATGCAATCAAAAATTTGACGATCTTCCCTTTAGTTCATGTGCTCTGAGACCTCTGCCAGCACATCTTGCCCTCTTCTCCTCTTTCTTGGTACTACTAACATCCTAGGCTTCCTCATTAGCATCTGAATTTGAGGTTGATAAGTGCTCTACTCAACCTCTTGCACTTTTTCTTCAATTTCCTGTTCTTCTTCTACCACAGCCCAAGATGTAACATGGTTTTGTCATGAATGATCTTATCCAATCTGCTTTGTTCCTTTAATGTTTCATTCTCTCTCTTGATGTGTCTATTTAAGACCTCAAGTTCAAAAATTTCTTGTTTCAGTGATTGGATTTGAGTTTCTTGTGCTGTGTGAGGCTGGGTAGATGAAGTGCTTGGACCTGTGGTTGTCTTCTCCAAGGATTCTATATAATCATACATCTCTTGCCGATTCGGGTCTACCTCAGGTGTAGTTTTTCTTAGGCTAGCCCCAAAATCCTGTTGAGAAGGACTGATCTCCAAGTCTGGCCGAGAAGGACTCATGTCAAAATCTGGCTAAGAAAAAGGGGTATGGTGTGGGCTACAGCTAGGAGGAATTGCTAGAGGCTTTTCCGGTGTTTCCCCTCCTAAATCAATGAAGTGAGGCTCTTTAGTTTGTACTATCCTTAATTTCCCTTTAAGCCTAGAGCTTCTCCTTAAATGTTGTGGACTAGTGTCTTCTTCCTCCATACTCTATTTCTCTTTTCCTTTCTTCTTGGCTGCAGCTGATTGTTCCTGAAGGTAAGCTAGTCTTTCAGACAGTGTTTGGTGGTCTTCTTTTTGGGAAGGATCTAGGGTTTGATATACAGCTTCTATGTTTCTTTTCCCTTTTGGTTTTCTTTTCTCCTTATCCTTAGTTCTCTCCTTCCTTCTTTCAGGCAGCTTATCTTCTTGTTTTCTTCCTCCTACTCTTCCTTGCTGAACTGCTCTCTGGTGTTTTAGGTGGATCTTGAAAGAAATTTCTAACCAAAAATTGTTCCCAGGTGTCCTTTTCTTTCAACTCTCTTTCAATCAAAATTTTCACAAGCCCATGATGATACAGGTGGGGTTCTACGTCCTCCAAATTCTTTTGGACAGTTACAGACATTTTTTTCAAACTATTCAGTAAAAAGTAAGGCAAATTGAGAGTTTGGTTTTCTAAGAAATTCATCAACAACCGGGTGTGATACATATACATTGACCCAAAACATCCCTCACAGGTAATGAACTTTTGAATAATCAACAATAGACTAGCCCACTTCTCTTCTAAAGCACGGTCAGGGATTCCTTGTTTGAAAATAGTTACATCCATACCTAGATTGCGTAGGATAACCCTCGAAGCCTTCTCATCAAAGCTCTTGTTTTTGAACCAGTGTTCTCCCTCGTGCGGGATTTCTATAGCAGCTACTATAGATGCCTCGGTGACTGTAAACTTGAGGTCTCCAACTTCCACCTCCAGGCCATTAAAAGACCTCACAAAAGTCTTTGTAATCTCCTTGTTGTAGCCCCTGAATTTTTGAATGAACTGTATCCACCTTGCCTTCTTCAGTATGTTTTTCACTTGCGGGTACCCCTCCATAAACTTGGGCCCTTCCGGTTCTGCCCTCAACAACAAACCCATTCTTTCCTTTTGTCTTAAAATACGTCTGCGTGAGGAAGGGATTTAGCGAAGGTGAGACGGCTAGGTTAGTGGGAGTGAACAGGGTTTATGGAGAAAACTAGTGACTGTGAATGGAAAACAGAGAATAGGTAGCGGGAGTGATTTCACAGAATGGAGCAGAGGCTTATGTGAACAAGGTGGAAATGTAACCGTGACTTCAATAGAATATTAGGGGAGTAAAGTGAGCCTGATAGAGTTTAAAACTGGATGGCTACGGAGTAGACGTAAACATGCTCATGAAATGGCTGTGGAATTTGTGCAGTGAAGGAGAGCTGTGATCAAATTGACCACGTCCCCATGATTACAGGTGGAGTGTCAAAGTACAGCCAAACACGAGTTAAATCCAAGGGCTAATCATGAGGCCGTTTGAAAAATAAATGCACGGTTCGTGGAGGAATCATAGGTCGTGGAATGATTATGGAGGCTATCAATACCAATCATTGCATATAGTGGAGCTATGGTTTCATAACTATGTAAAAATGTGCTTTGAATGTTATTTGAAATAAATTTCTACTCATACCTTGGAATTTTTACCACTTTTTTTCCATTAACCTTTGATCAACTGCTCCTTGTTGATGCTTTTAGGTGCCTCATGTCTTCATAATATGCCCTCGGTCATACCTGCATTTGATTTTTATTATTTTTGACTATCATTTTACTGCCAATGTTGAATGATAGGGTGCTAGCTGCAGAAACAACAACTAGTTGTGGAATCAGTTTGTAGCTGTGGAAACAGGATTTAGTTGCAGAAACTGATACAATGATCACATGACTAAATGGAGATGGATAAATGATGACTGAGTGAATGAAAACTGGTCATGAAAAGACTTTTATTGGTGGAATGAAATGAAATAAAATGAGAAGAAATGGGTGGAGTGGAATGGAATGGAATGAAGTGGAGTAAAATGAAGAGAAGTGTCATGAAATTGTGGAATGAGAGAGAGATTTTTTTTTGGAAAATATAGGGCGTCAGAAGACTCTAATTTTCGCCCTGTATTTTCTGTATAAGACTGCCAATCTGTGATTGGTTTTCAGGCTTATACAATTTTATATTTTTTTTTTGTAAAAATAGAAAAACATCAAGGATTAGGCTGGTGGAGAAGAAAGATTCTTCTTCACCAGCCTTATTGCAGAATTATCCTGAAAGATTTTGACAAATTCCTCCTCTGAGAGTGGCTTATGATAGATCTTTAAACGGTGACCATTCACAATAAGAGGAGTTTGAAATTCATCAATGGTTTTGATTCTTACTGCTCCATTGCTAAAGACTTTGTCAATGTCATATGGCCCAAGCCAATGAGTCTGAAATTTACCTTTGAAGTCTTTAAACTTGGAATCAAATAGCAATGCCCAGTGTCCTTCTTGAAACTTTTTCTCTTTGATGTATTTGTCATGCCACTTAGCTCTTTGATATTGAACTAGATCAGTTCTTAGGATTTCTTCTTGTCTGATCTCATCTAGTTCATTCCACTACTCCATTCTATGCTTTTGGGCTTCTGATAGATCCATTCCCAAATGAATTGCCATCTTGAAAGTTTTAACCTCGAACTCAATGGGGAGCAGGACTTCTTTCCCATAAACAAGTTCATAGGGAGAATGTCCTGTTGTATTCCTCCATGTTGTTTTGTAGGCCCATAAGGCTTCAGGAAGCCTTTTTTCCCAATATCTTCTGTGTAGATGAATAGTTTTGGTAATGATGCTTTCAAGAACTTTGTTAGTAGACTCCACTTGACCATTTTCTTGCGGATGGTCAGGAGTAGATTTTCTGTGCTTGACTTTGTATTCTTCCATCTGTTTCTCCACCATGTTGGATGTGAATTGGCTCCCTTGATCTATCACAATTTCTCTTGGAACACCAAAGCGAGTAAAAATATCCTCATAAAGAAAACTAATAACTGAATGCTCAGTAGCAGAAAATAATGTTTTGGCTTCTACCCATTTAGTGACATAATCAGTACATACCAATATATACTTTTTTTGTTTAGATGGTGGGTTAATAGGTCCAATGAATTCTAAAGCCCATTTTTCAAAGGGTTCGATGAGTACCTGTGGCTGTAATGGCATTTCATTTGAAAGGGTAGGTTTCCCTACTCTTTGGCAGCTGTCACACCTTTTGACATACTGTATTGCATCTTTGAAAAGGGATGGCCAATAATATCCCAAAGAGAGGATTTTATAGGTTGTCCTTTTGTCAGCAAAGTGTCCGCCGCATGGTTCATCATGACATGCTTTGAGGATATCAGGCATTTCATCTTCTCTAACACATCTTCTGATCACAAGATCTAGCCTGTTTTAAACAATTCGTTAGAAATCCATAAATATTTTGAACTCTCTTGAATAATCTTTCCTTTTTCACCAGGAAATAAATATGGAGGTAGTTTCCCTGTAACCAAATAGTTAGCTATATCTGCATACCAAGAGGTCTTAGTAGTTATTGAAAATAAATATTCATCAGGAAACTTGTCCTCTATAGGAGAATCTTCTTTAGTATTCTGAATCTTAGACAAGAAATCAGCTACTGTATTTTGTTTTCCTAGTCTATCCAACACAGTGATATTGAATTCCTATAAAAGTAGGAGCCACCTTGTAACTCTGCCATTAGTAACAGGTTTGTTCATTAGATATCTAATTGCAGAATGATTAGTATGAATAAAAGTTTCATAGCCTGTTATATAATGTCTGAACTTATTGATTGCATGAACAACAGCTAAGAATTCTTTTTCAGACACAGTATAGTTCAACTCAGTGGGAGTTAAATTTTTACTGGTATAGTAAATGGCATAAGGAACTAGATATTTTTTTCCCAACACAACCCCTAAAGCTGTATTTGAAGTATCTGTAGAAATATGGAAAGGAAGTTTCCAATTTGGTCCTCTCAAGATGGGTGCTTCAGACATCCTTGTTTTCAAAGTTTCAAATGCTGAATAGAAATCAGGATCCCATTTAAATTCACAGTCTTTTGTAAGAAGTTTGAAGAGTGGAGATGCTATTTTGGTAAAGTTTTCTATAAATCTTCTATAGTAGTCGGTAAATCCTAGAAAACTTGTAACATCTTTTTGACAATTTGGAATAGCCAACTTGGAGATGACTTCAACTTTTGATCTATCAACTTTAATCCCATCCCTTGAAATGTGATGTCCCAAAACAATACCTTCAGTAAACATCATAAAGCATTTTTCATGGCTTAATGAAAGGTTTGTTTCTTTACATCTTATAAGGACTTTTTCCAAATTTTATAATGCCTCTTCAAATGAATCACCATAAACTGTAAAATCATCCATATAAACCTATACACAATCATGGATTAGATCAGAAAAAATTCCTAGTACTGCTCTTTCGAATGTTGCAGGTGCATTACATAATCCAAAAGGAAGCATTCGATAAGCAAAAGTTCCCCATGGACAGGTAAATGTGGTCTTATCTTGATCTTCAGGTGCTACCTAAATTTGATTATAACCACTAAAACTATCCAGAAATGAAAAGTACTTTTTGCCTTCTAATGTATCTAATACTTGATTGATAAAGGGCAAATGAAAGTGATCCTTCAAAGTTGCTTTATTCAATTCCCTCTAATCAATGCGTACCCTCTGTTTACCATTCTTTTTAGGTACTATAACCAAAGTAGAAACCCATCGGCTATCTGAAATTGGATAAATGAAGTTTACATTGAGTAGTTTTTGGAGCTCTTATTTCACTATCTCCCTAATATTTGGATTCATCCTTCTCTGAGGTTGTCTTATTGGTCTACTATTTTCCTCGATATAGATGTGATGAATGCAAGTCTTAGGGTTAATACCTTTCATATCAGTATACTCCCATGCAAATGCAATAGAATGTTGTTGTAAGATTTTGGTTAGTTCTTCCTATTGTGACTTTTCCAAATTTTTGTTGATATTCATTGTTTTACCTGGAAAAATATCAATGGTGGAACTACCAAACTCTTCCATAGAGTGAAGAGACATTTGTCTTGATGATAAATACTCAATGTCTGAATCTAACTAAAATTGTGTGTGGTCATATTATGAAGATGTTTCAAAGTTTTCTAATGTGTTCAGAATTTGACTATCTTCACTGATTTCAGAAATGGTAAAGCAGGTTGTATAGTGTCCTCATCATCGACCCATTCATTATCTCCTACTTCTGTAATTTCTTTTGATGGAGGATACAAATTGAATTTCTTTGTCGAATTACCATCAGAAATGTACTTATCCCCAGATCTACAACTAATGAAAGCATCGGCTGTGGCTAGCCAAGGTCTTCCTAAGATAAGTGGGTGCCCTCCTAGATTACTCTTCGGAGTCAAAATCATGAAATCTACTAGATATTCCCAAGAATCTAAGGAGACTGAAATATCTTCTAATACAACGTCTGGTTTGATTATTGATCTATCTGCACGCTGCAGTAAGGTAGGTGTAAAAAGAAGATTAGGAAGTTTAAGCTGTTCCATAGTCTGTCTACTCATAATATTGATAGCAGCCCCTAAGTCAATTAATGTGTTTGGAATTTCTATCCCATTTATATGTGTCTTGACAATTGGACTACCTGGATCTACATACTTCTGCATGGTAATTTTTCTCATCATGATATTTTTCCCACTTGGTGGATTCTTCTTGTATCTCTTGGTTTCCTTCCTGGTCTTTTGAGACTCAACTCCTTTATTGTTTTTGCTAGAAGAGGAATCTCTCTAATGGCTTGTAGGAAGGGAATCTTGATACAGACATTCTTTAATTCATCTAGAAAATCATTGTCAGGCAACAAGATTTGTTTTTCCACCCCTTTGTCAATTTGTAATCTTTCCGGGAAAGGAGGTGTAGATGAAGATGCAGGTTGCTCAACTATAGGAGTTGTGGGGGTTGAATCTTTTTCTTTCCCTTTTTGAGTGTTTGAGTTTTGAAGATATGCTTCCTCAGAACCCTTATTGACTTTAAGAGAGTCCTCCTTAGAGGTATCTTGCTCTTGGACATCTATAGAAGGTTTTTCTAAAACTCTACCAGACCTGAGTTGTACATCATTAAGAGGAATACTCATATAGGTAGGAAATTGTTGTCCTTCTATCATATAAGTATTCTGAGGATTTTTATTGTTAGGATTTGGCAATGGCTGAGCGGGAAGTTGATTTGTCTTTTGTTCAAATGGAAGCATGAGTTGAGGATTTGGATTTTGTTGAGAAGGTTGTTGTTGTGGAAATGGCAATGAAAGTTGTGGATTTTGATTTGGAAGTTGTGGAGTTTGTTGATTTTGAAAATATGGAGGATATTGATAAAATTGAGCAAATCTCCCATAAGGATTTTGCATCCCCTGTTCCCATGATTGACATGGATTTTGAGGTTGGGGCCAAGGTTGTTGCCAAGAATTCCAATTTGGCGGGGGTTGAAATTTCATAGGGTTCTTAAACCCTTGATTTTGTTGCCCCTGCCAAGGTCTTCTTGAAACAAAACAGAGAGATTCTACTGAATTTGGATGTTCTTGAAAGACAGCTTTGAGCCCAGGAATTGAAGGACAATCCTTGGTCTCATGATTCTCTGAGAAAATCATACATGTTTCTACAACTTTTGCATCCAAGGGGAATTCCCTTAGAGCATGTTTCTTCCTACATTTTGGACAAAAGATGGCCAAAGCATCAGCTTCTGTTTTCTGCTTGTTTTGAATTTTAAGGGTGTCTAGTTGTTCACTAAGACTCCTTAGGATATCAGTTTTGAATTCATCAAGCATATTGCCAATATCTACGCTACATACCGATCCAGTTGCAGATTTGTTTGCTCTGATAAGAGAAGGATCTCTAGGCCCTTTTCCCATTTTAGATTTTCCCCTCGAGAGAGGGACACATAGTTCTGCTATGTCACGAAGCGGAAGTTGAGAAATGTCTCCCTTCCCCATCATGTTTAAAATATCTATCCACTCATCTCTAATGGCTTTCAATAAAAAGGATTTCAAAGTTTCCTCATCTAAGTTACTCATTTTTGCTCTCTTTAAATTGTATTGAAATCTTTCAAGTAAATCCTCCAAGTTTTCATCTTCTTTTTGCATCATTTTAAATACCTCATCCTTTTGATTGGTGGGCATACAATAATCCAGGTATCTATCCAAATTGTTTGTTTCATATCATTCTAAGTCCTAATAGATTGGTGACTAATCCCATGAACCATTTCAAAGCGGCTCCCTTTAATGTTGAAGGAAACAGTTTGAGTTTTTGAGAGTCTTCCATATAGTCATAGGTTCGGCACACGACTTCAAACTCAAACAGAAATGTTTCAGGATCCTGACTTCGCAATCCATAAAAGTTGGGGAGGACAGATGGTGAGATGTTTTTCATCGTTGTGTGAGTTTCCTCATCAACTATAGGGAATCCAAACAAGTTATCTCCTTCCCTATTTCTTCCATTATTACCTCCACCTCCACCATTGTTGCATCCATTATTTCCTCCTCCTCTACCTCTACCCCCAAATCCATTTACTACTTCCTCCGTCATGATAGTTTCCTCAAAGTCTTCTGGTTCTTCTATCAAGGGTGGACGAGAGAGAGTTTCTTCCTTCTCTTCTTCGGGTGATTCTACCTCTTTGATTACAATATGCTCTCCTGTAGAAGTGAAGAAAGGTCCTTCTCCTAGATGAGATTTGGTAGATAGTGTAGGAGAATCCTCTAATTCAGCTGTTGCTCCCTGAATTCTAGGAATCTTAAGGCTAGGAGTAGATGGTGGTGAATCTTGTCTATGCCTTGAAGAAGCTGGAGTTGTGAAAATCGAACTCTTGGCCCTAGCTATAAATCTTCCCCTAGAATCTCTTGATCTATGCATGTCATTTTTTTGTTTTATTTTTCTCTTCAAGTCGGGCTAATAATTCTCTTTCCGATCTTCTAGATCACACTAGGTGTAAGAAGAGAGCATACTCAAGAAATTATTGAACCAATAACTCTCTTTTCTGATCCTCCAAATCACACTAGGTGCAAGAGGAGAGCATACTTCGAGAAGTTATCAATTTTCCCTTCTTTGATTTTTTTTCTAAGAAATTGGCTACCTAGTTACACTTCCCCGGCAACAACGCCAAAATGTTTGGTCAATTTAGTGTGTCCTAAATTGCTACATTAATTATCAAACCGGGATTCGTAAGCTGATGAAGTGTGGCGCACTATATGTGCAAGATAACCTATTTCTTACTTTTGTTGTTTTTGATTTTTTATTTTGTTTTGGGGGTTTTTATCTTTGTTTGTCTCATAATGTGAATGGGAATCCTATTCCTAAGTCTCTAGAAGCCAAGTATGGATATAGGTTTTAAAGCAATTTTGTCCTTTATAGTGATTTCTAGATCTTAATGCTCCAGAGGGTCGTAGAACATACTAATGATGAAATTAATACTAGAACAAAAAAGAAGATGTGCTGCTACTTAAGTCAAACAAGAAATGAACTATTGATCATGAAACCAGTATCCCTATTGCTGTCTAAATAGAAAAATGAATTAAGCTATTGCACTTCAAACAAATCAAAATTTGCAATCTAATAAAAGTAAAATCAAATTACATCATTCATAGTCTGATTCCTCGCCAGGTAGTCTAAGCTATGGCTTTCGGAGGTAATCATCAATAACATGAGCAATCTGATATCTAATTGCAGAAAAGTAAAACTAAAATCAAATCACATTAATTCATAGTCTGACCCCTCGCTAGGTAGTCTAAGCTATGGCTTTCGGAGGTAATCATCAACAACTTGAGGAATCTGATATCTAAATGTAGAAAAGTAAAACTAAAATCAAATCACATCAATTCATAGTCTGAACCCTCGCTAGGTAGTCTAAGTTATGGCTTTCAGAGGTAATCATCAACAACTTGAGCAATCTGATATCTAATTGAAGAAAAGTAAAACTAAAATCAAATCACATCAATTCATAGTCTGACCCCTTGCTAGGTAGTCTAAGCTATGGCTTTCAGAGGTAATCATCAAGAACTTGAGCAAGTTGATTTCTAAACTGTCTAACAAAGCAAATGAACTAAATTGAAATCAACAAAATAAAATTGGAATTAAAAAAAACTAAGAAAAGCAAGTCAGCAAAAAGACTGATTCCATGTCACTAGTCTTTGCAAAAGGAAATGTGTAAAAGTGCCCAGGCCTACTTCTATCCTGAAACATACACACACAATTATCAGCGTTAATAGTAATATACAAAGCTTGTAAAATCATGAACAGGAGTGAAGTGTTAATATTATAGAAAAAGAAATATACACAAGTGAATAACTGTGGAATATATGGAATGGAATTAAAGTAACACTACATAAAACTGTACAACAATAAAAGAACAAAACCTCAGTGTGCAGGGGCCCTCTACACAGCCTCAGTCAATAGGCTATCAATCAAGAATTATGCTCACCCAATCACGTACAGAGTCTTCTTTTATATCTCAAAACAGCGTTATCACAGTGGGACTAATATCATGGCACAACAACGTAACAGTGAAATTACATAAGCAAAAAGACTAATTGTATGTTTTTGGAAACACGTTATCTATAACAAGAAACTCACAACTGTTTTCCTATGAAACTACGTTGACAGAGGACACGTAAAAGATAGCGTCCATGGATTTAGCATCATGGTTGCTGAGATTATGCAATCTATTGAAAACAGCTGTTGGATCCACATCGTGGGGCAACCTATAGGTGTCAACGTGCCTGCAGGGATCTAGAAACAGCCATGAAAATCTTCACGTGTTTGAAAACGGAGTCCTGTTGCCGTAGGACTCCTCTGTTTGACTACCACTTGACCACCATTGACCACGTCTTCCCCTGATGAATCCGAATGAACCTATAGGACCTGATCTATGTCCAGTTCATTTCCAACTTGCCCATGTGGCTTGCTTTTCCTGATGACACCTGCATCCTGGAGTTTAACAAAAACAGTTGCGGAAAGTTGAACCAACTACGGAAAGTGGCTGCATTCCGTAGCTCATAAGCAAAAATATAATTCAAACAGCAAACATGAAGACATAGTTAAAAAACCACTTTAAATGCTCTTTTATGATGAATATGCAATGATTTTGTTAACTTAGTAGGTCCAGGTGAGTGGAAAAAGTCTAGGAAAGTATGTAGGAGAGATGCAAGTTCAGGGCTCAACAACTACTGTAGCATACTGATGCAACAAACATTCTTTTTCATTTCAAATGCCAATGTAATCCTAGTCTTTAACGATGCTGACTATCATAGCATACTGATGCAACAAACTAGAATTTCATACTTTTTTATGAAATGATGAAATGAATTTTTCGCATACAACACTTCAATGAATTTTTTTTAGACAATTACTTCTTCAAGCAAATGAAAACATGAAAAGAGAAACTCATTCAGACTAATGAAGAACCGAATTTACCAAAAACAAGACAAGAAATGTGATCCATGCCGAAAAAGAAATATTTAGACAAGCAAATGAAAACTTTTCAAACTTGTGTAATGGAGGTCAAAGCTGTAACAGGACCGCAAACGAAATGCAAGGAGTAAATACACCAACAACTTGACTCACTGAGTTCACAATCAACTGAATGGATGACAATCTAGATGACCTAGTTTCATTAACCACCCAATGACCCAGGAAATCAAGTTGAAAGATGACAAATCAACAAGCAGACAAAACTAATGAAAATCAACTTTCTAGTCAGGGAGAAAATGGTCTAAAAGGCTTACGAGGTGGAAATCATGAGAGAAAAATACATTGGCCAAGATGGGGGACAAACCCTAATCTTCGCTTACAAGCATCAGTGTGACTTCCTAATTGACAACAAGCGCCAGAGGGAGGTTGATGTGACTGTTTCGTAGCATATCGCACTGATTGACGCAACTATCAACGAATTAAGCGTGCTGAGCAAGGGAGCCAAGGAAAAAAAAATAAAAAAAATTAAAGCTGGGACCAAATCTACTACTAGGAATTTCAAACTCAAACCAATAAGAAAAGGAAAAGAAATGGAATCAAAGGGAAAAAGTGGAACTAGAAAAGTTCACACAAAATCATGAAATCTCAAAAAAGACAAACAGAAGGATTGGCTCCCGAGTATGGTCACCGATTTGTGGTGAAGTAAAATTATGAGTGCAGACACAAACAATTCCTCTAGCCCGATAATGGTTCTAGCCACAACTGATACATTCTATGGAAGATTTACTTATGTTAGAACCAAATAAGAGGGCCTACCTCTTAGTATGCTTATCCCGTTTGATGATGTCCTTGCTTGCTTGCTCCATCTATCTCTCATTTCCTTCTTCAAAAACTTGAAACATGTAAACAACAAAAAACAACAACCATGATAATAGAAAAATTTCATTCAACCTACTAAAAAAGTCAAGAAACATTAATCCATGAACATGTAAGATGGCACATCATGTAGGAAATCAATCGATAGTTGCATATATATTGAATCAAGAAGAGATTACAACCATTGTCTTGACGTTGTTGTTCTCCTCTGACAAAAGCAGGTTCCCACACACTTCTGCTAGCATTCCATGATGGCCTCAACAATGATAGTTTTAAGGCTCTTCCCTTTAGGCTTCACACGAAACCAAATTCACACTTCTCTCTCACACAACTAGAGAGCTACAACTATGAATAGCTTGTTGTTTACTCCAAAGTTAATTAGCACTAGCACACCAACATTAACACTTCAACACTAGTACTAGCTTGTGCTTGGGAAAAATGGAGGTTTATATGGCATGAATGGATGGGAGATGGATCCTCATCTCATGGGAGAAGGTCTTATCGCTTGAGGTAGTTCCATCCTTATAGAAGAAAGGAGCCCAAACTAACATCCTCGAACCCATCCGGCCAAACCATTTACCAGACTTACGTTATGAAGCTTCGAATCCTTATTTAAAAAATTTCCATAAGAGGATCGGCATGATTGGAACAAAGCTCAGTCACTCTAGTTGGCGTTAGGGACAGTGTTAATACCTGCACATCGGCACGAAGAGGACAAAGGTCATTAACACTGGTCTTGTAACCTGGTAAAAATAGAAGATTTTGGGGAAATGTTGCAAAAGGGAATTGTTCTACTCATGAAGAGGGGACATTGTTAGTGTCAGTATTTAAAGCCTTCCTCTAGTGATCAAACATGCTCTTACGAAGTTGTATTAGGGTGCCAAAGTCAAATTTTGTCATTTCAGTGAGTCTTCAAGAAAAATTTGGTCACTAGGTATTAGGTCTAGGATTTGTTTTCACTCCTTCCAAAATTTTCCAGGTGTCGTTCCATGTCACCACTCAGCTCAGTGTACCATTATTTAGAGAGTTTTCATCATCATTTCAAGTTCCAATGGGTCATTTTACACCTTGTTCGTGCTTCAGTTGTACTTGGGTAAGGCTCATTTCCCTCTCCTAGAGTTTTGAAGGTAGTTTCTCTTGGATGGTCAAATCATCAACAAAACTTGTATCCTGATGTTCATACACCTTCCCCTATCCTTAATGTACCTTCTTAAGCACTTCCCATCACTGATATCCTTCAAATTCATCATTTGCCCACAAACCCTAGCTTCTTGCTACAATTTGACAATTTTCTAGGCTAGGCTTGTGTTTTGCCATTTTGGACCCCTTCCCCTCACTAAATATTTGAATTCCACTTTCCCTTCCTTCCTAACATCCCTCCCTATTGTTATCTCAAAATCAGACCCTGATAGGCTGTTGTGATCAGGTAGACCTTAAGTAACTATTTCAAACCTACTTTAGACTGAGGCTTAGCCTCCCCAACCTGAGAGGGCTCTCTCACAAGATTAAAAATTTGGATAATGAATAAGATGGCTAACTCTATGAAACAAAATGAACAAGTATAAGAGGTTGAAATACAATTAGAAAGTATCCATTGAGCTTATGGAGTCAGATATGCTTTAGTATTGACAGTAAAGTTAGCTTTTCATAGAAGTCAGGGCATTCAGAATTCAACATATGTAGAACACACCAAACACATAGAGGACCAACACAGTTTACAAATGTATGCAGGAAATTAGAGCACTTTTAGTGATTTCTAAGTGATCACACATTCCTAACACTGTAGATAATAGGAAGAAAACAACACAATACATTCAGAACATCGAATTCCTTCTGATTCCTGAGAAGCAAGGCCAATATTGTATTACTAAAAAATAGAGTCTTTACACAAAGCACAATATAAGAGCTTTTCTCAATAGTTTTCCAACCCTTTGTACATCAACTCTTCTGCTATATATAGAGATCTTTACATAAGTGAGATTCCTCCTCCAGTATGAGAGGAGCTCGAATTCCTCCTATGATGACACCTATTAACACTTAGAACTAACTAATAAATGCAACTAACTGCTAACTAGTAGTTTTAGAGACCTAAAACAATTAGGATTCTAACTCTTCATCATGTTGGTAGTAGCATTAAATACAATCCAAATTCATTCTCTAACAGATGGCCTTCTTCAGTTTAGCTTTGGTGGATGTTTGAAACTACTTGCTGGTCCTTAATGTCTCATCTCTTAACTGCTCCTCGAAAGTAGGAAACTGCCCCTGTTTTTCTGCTTTTGGCCTCCACAAGGATATTTGAAATTAATTATCCCTACTGTTCTTCTTTGATAATGTTAGGTTCCTATACTAATAGGTGTCATTTTTCATGATTGACTGTGGAAATGCCAAATATGATCATCCTTTCCATGCTGCAAAGGCTCCATATTTTCAAAAATCGAAAAATTTAAGAAAAATATAAAGAAAAGGAACCCCAAAGAAAGACCAGGAAAGTGGCTTGTCAAAATCCTACCACTGTACTACATGTTGCAAGGAAAGTTCAGAATGTGCAATCAATGACTTTCTCACAATTGATGAATAGCCAGACAGTTCAACCCTGGCTAGATCATGTTTAAATTTCTTGTTTTAGAATAGAGAATAAGGTCTGTTCAAACAGTTCAAGCTTGGCAGATTGCTAGATAGGTAGAGAAGCAAAGGGCCCAACTGCTCAATCTGAGCCCTTGGAAGAGATAAGGATAGATTTAGATAGGAGGGCAGCCAAAAGAAAAGAGGAAAATTAGGATTTGTTAGTTCAAATGCACCCAATCAAAATGAATAAAAAATGTTAGGAGTTGTAGAATGGGTAAGTAGATTGAAGTTGCAGAAACAGGTCTATCAACAGTATCATCTTTTTTGAATATGATCTATTTTCATGGATATCTCAAGTGCCATGGCAAAGGTATGATGATAGATCAGATGTTGCATGCCTAACTCCCCTTCTCTCCCCTCACAATAAACATTCACTAACATCCCTCAAAGAGATTGGGATATGCTCAAACTCTTAACTTCACTCCATTTCCATAAAAATTTAAGTGAAACTTCAGGTTTACTTAAAATCTCAAAGCCACATTTCTTGTGTAAAGTTTTATTTCTCCCCACACCCAAGTCTAGGTGATTCAGTTCCATTCACCCAACACTTCCCCTCATATTCATATTAACATGTTAACTCTATTATATAAAACTCCCACTTATATTTACCCTCCCCTATTGTACATAAAAATACATAAAAAACCCAAAAAATGTATAATATCCCCACCCCTTGCAACTATAGCCATAAGGCAGAGTTTTGGGAATTATAGTGTTTACCAGAAACATTATAATAACCCTCCGCGTCTTTGGAATTTATTTAAACACCTGGTTAAATAAATAGCCACACCTAACCCGCCCGCTTAAACCATACAAACCCTCTTAACCAAAGTATTGACCCACGTGTATTTGCAAAAATGTTAAAATATTACTGCGGGTCCCTTTCCTTTTAAACCTCTACCATCAATGCCTCCCGTCAACCGTTGGATCGTTCCCTCCAGATCCCATGGCTCTCGTCGATTTTGGAGCCGCTCCCATGTCCGTTCGTTAGCTCCCAATGGAAAGCGGTTTTCCCGCCGTACCCCGGGACGCGTGTCACCTTTTGATTCCATAGGACGTGTGTCACCTTTTGGGTCCATTCTAACACAAACTGCCCCTGTACCAAAAGCGGTCCGATGAAAACCACAAACCGCCCTCTGGTCCCACTGCTCGCGTCATGCATCACGTCATTCACCATGTCTGCACCCACGCCAGCGCCCCTGTTACTATTTCATCCGCTGTGTTCGCCATGTCATCCATCCATGTTAGCACCACATCATCCACCACGACATCTTCCGTACCCCGCTATAGGACAAATTTACGTCATGCTGACGTCATCCCAAAAAGCGCCAAAAATCCCGAACAAACCCAAATTTTGTTTAAAAGATGCAAAAACGATGGTTTGTGTCTATTTCTGTTTTTCGTATTGTGGAGACTGTGCATGCACGTTACATCCAAGTCACCACCAACACTCCAGTCTGTCACCCAGGCGAGTTCATGCTGCAAACCCGGCCCCCTCAGCTCAATCTGCAACTACATTCCATACCAGTCACCTGTAAAATAGGTATTTACCCATTATTCACCCACAAACCCTATTTTTCTCAATTTCTCTGTAGAAAATTCCTGAAGAACTAAATTCGAAATTAAATACCCACTTGCCTGCAAAACCTCCATAGATTAAATCACTATGTGATCATCTTTTCAAAGGAAACTTGCTAATTCAATTTTCCTCAGCAAATTTCCCATTAAACTACAATTCAAGCTATTCCTGCCGGTAAAATCTCCAAAAAATGTCAAAGTATTGAGTTATAATTGTTCCAGCTCACTTGCAAAAGAGCATCATTCCTCTGTTTTTCTAGCCACCAATTAAACTCTGCAGACTCTATCTCTCCTTTGAATCTTACCTAGTGAGGTCATTTGTGTACAAAACTTAGTTTGACAAAAAATCCTGTGAAATTCCTGTGAAAGACCCAATGCCAGTACTCTGTTCCTATTATAACACAATTCCAAAATCCAATTAAAAAACACAGATCAGTGAACCATGGAAGCTCTAGTGGCCTTGAATATTGCCCCCTTGAATGCGCCACATAAGGACTTGGAATGGATGCCCCTTGCTGACTAGGACTTCCAAATTAAGGATACGATAGGTTTCAAATCTCACCTGCAAGCCTTTTGTGAAATTAGAAATAGCCACAAAAGCAATTCTGATGTCCTGGGAATTTGGGAATCCAACATGCCTATCTATTACCTCCCTTCAGTGAATGTGCTCCCCGATTTCATCCATTTATGTTGTGCAAATTATGATCCCACACAAAGAGCAATTATGGCTCCATCTGGATCTATACTCTTCTATATTACTCCTCAGTCCATAAATGAGATGTTGAACGTTGAGCCAACTCAGCCTCTGGTTCCTCTCACCATGAAACTTTTGCTTGATCAAGGTGCCAAGCTTCCTAACTCAGAAATAACAAGAATTGCTCAGTTGTTTATGCAACCAAAGTGCCAACCTGATTAGCCTCCTCCTTATCACCAAGTCTTGTTCAATGAGGCAGGGAAACTCCTTATAGACATGATATCCTACATTTTAGGATTCAAAACCAGTGAGTATGTTAATGAAACTGTGTTAGTATTGATGTCCATGTTCACTCTAGGACAGCCCCTACTGTCAAGTATGATTATGCCACCTTCATAGCAAATAAAATCCATGAGCAATTCATGATTTTGGAGAGAGAAAGAGTGTTCAAATACACATCCTATATATATCATCTATTGTTTTACTATCAACCTGATACTTCCCAAGTTCCTCTTAAAAGACTAGACCCCAAAGGAGAGAGGAGGTCTATGATTTTCTGGACCTCAATTTTCCATGAAGTCCACCATTCCCCTTATACATATTGTGAGTTCATTGACTTGTTCATATACCCAGCCACTTCCCTGTTGATGATGACTCCTCCTAACAGGCTCTCTGCTGAAATGCAGAGGATTTTACATCTCTCAAAGGGCTACAGCATTGGTGACTGGTATTTTTACCAAAACCACACAGTGATCAGGATTTATGGCTATCAGTTATCTCCCTACAAGCTGCCGAAGTATGTCCCCATGAGACTCTTTGCCCTGGAATACTACTGGCAATTTAGTAGTTCAGATTTGACTCATTTCTATGGTACTAGGAAAAAAGCACAACTCAAGATAAGACATCAATTGGGCCCTTTTATCTTCAATAAGAGGGAAGAAGCCTGGGAAGACGTAGATGAGATACTAAGAGATGAACTTATGCTAAAACAAAGCTTTCATTGGGCACCATATGACCCTGAACATTTCATAAGTTTTAGAAGAGTCAAAAACAAGCTTACAGGATATGTGCACCACAGAATCCCTTAGATTGAACAATATGCTAATCGACAGGAATGGGTAGAGGGCACACTAGTTGAAGAGCTTACTGAAGAAGAGAAATTAGAAAAACAAATCAAAGAGTTTGAAAAGACACTTGACCTGGATTCTTTTGGACAGGTCCCTTTCACATTGCCACAACACATTGGGGCGAGCACATCATCTACCACAACTTCACAGCAACCTGCCCAAGAGACTACTCCAGTTGTAGGGAAAGGCAAGGAAGTACAACATTCAGAGCAGTAAGATACAATGGAAGACCAGCCAGATACAGCCAAGGAAAAAATTCAAGGGCAAGGCCCTTCAACACAAGCAAAGGTAACAGAAATCCCTGTGTTACAAACTCCTCTTAATGAGGAAAGAGCCAAGAAAAGGGACAGACAAGAAGAGACACCCACAGGGGCATCCACAGAACAGCAAGGGGAGAAGAGGCAAAGGTTGAACCCCTACTTTGAGGAAGAATTTATAGAGGAGACAACAGGCAACCGAAGGTATGAGGAAACAACTGAACAACAGATTCCTCCATTTTTGGAAACATCAACTAGCTCTTTTCAGTAGGAGCAAGAGAGGCAACATGGTGTGGAGGTTACATCCACCAAGCAACATAGCAAGCAAGGCTCTAACATCAAGAAAGCATTCATTGAAATCAAGGCTAGAAATGAGCCGGTAAGGTTCCAGCTCTATAACCAATTGCTAAGAATGGCTCCCACCAATCAACAAAGGCTAATGGCAACCTATGATATCCAAGAAGGGAAAATGACCCTTAGTCACTTCAGGCCCACCACACCAGAGCCACAGTCAACTACTGATTATATCAGGACCAGTCTGGAATTTCTTGCTAAAGACATCCACCCAATGGACCAGATTGAGTTACACAAAAAAACCAGAGAAATGGTATACTCTACCTTGGCGGACAAAGCATTACTAGCTCATAAACTGCAGAATTCATTGTACAATACTTCTGCCCAATTGGAACTGGAAAATGCCTCCTCATTAGCCAAGGATAACATAATTAAATCTTTGGAGGAGATTATCATGGGAATGGGACATGATCCCAAGGATCCCAAGGGCACACAGGCCTTAATTAAAAAGAAAGAAGAAGACATAGCAACTCTCAGAAGACAACTCAGGCTGTCAATTACAATGCACCCTTAGACCACAGAAGTTGCACAACAAAGAGAAGAGGAGGATGTTGTAAGTTTGTTAATGAGGATGAATCAAAGACTGCTAGAAACAGAGAAAGCCTTGGAGACAACACTGCAAGGAAAACAGGGAGAGTTGGCCTCTCAACCAGCTCAAACAGCTCCAAATCTTATAGTTTCTCCTCCTACAGTCACCATAGCAGCCCCCCCTACTGATCCAAAATCAACAACAGGTACCTCAGCTTCAGTAACAACTACAGTAGTAGCAGGAAAAGATGCTAGCCTGAGCATGGAAGATATGATGAAAGAAAGAAAGGCTTTGGAACTCCAAATGGCAGAATTAAAGGAAGCCAAAGAAAAACTAGCCAAGGTCGAGGTGAATTATGAAAAATCAAAAATGGTTGTGGCTGAGAAGACAAGAGAAGTAAAGGCTCTGGAAAATAAAATAAAATCCTTGGAAAAGGACCTTACTCTTCACAAAACTCTAGCAAAAATCAAAACTATTTTGTGGGATAAAATTGGCCAGTCCATTACTGATCAATGGGCATCAATACAGACTATTTTTGACCAGATTGAATTGATAGAGATAGTGCAATATGAGACTCAAAAAGCCAGAGCATTATTGGCAAACAAGCACGAGCAGGCCACTCAGTTAATTCATTTTTTTGAATACTCATACCAGTGAGCAGCTAGCATCTCTAGATATTCAGAACAGAACAGACACTATTTTGAGAGTGAAAAAGGTGTTGACCATGAGGAATTTTGTGCAAACTATAGAAAGAAAGTGCCAAGAAATGAAGACAGAAATAAATGCCTTCAGGCAAAAGTTTGTAGTGTTGCAGAGCAAAGGGTTACCCAGCTTATGCACCAGCAATGGGAGGTTGTTAAAACATGAAAAATATGCTCACAGGCTAAATACCTATGTTACCAATCAAATTACAGCATCATCAAGCATTTCAGAAGAGACAGTACCTCCCTCTGGACAAAGTTTATATGACAAATTAGAAAATTTGTTTTACATTGAACATGAGATAGCACATCTCTTTGAAGTCCAGCCAAATTATTACAGGTATACTGAAGCTGATGAGACATTAATTAAACTGAAAAAACACCAGTTACCAACAGACTAATGGTGGTAGAGCATGCTTGAGGTCTTTCCACAGTAGTTTTGATTCTCTGTTTGTAAATTGTATGCATTAAAAGTAAATTGCAATGTATGGGTCTCCTATCAGAAATAAAATTGACAAAGGATGGAATTCACGCTAAAAGCGTTGAGGCAAACTCAGGCACAGGTGGCAAGTGACAACACATCAGGAATGCAAATCAGATAAGCAGCCATCAACCGACTACTTAAGCCTAAAAGTCAACAATAGCGGGACACCTAAGGCGGCCAGCACAACATAGTTACTCCTTCATTTATTTCTGCGCGGTTTTCCATATCAATTATTGCCTTTACCAAAGTAGATGGATGAATTTATTACTTGATATTTTCCTACGTGATATTTTGTAAACTCTTTTATAAATACCTCCTCAAGATATGTATTTTTGTTGGTTGGTGAATATCATTCTAGACTTGTGCTATAATTTTTCAAGAACTCTTCAGAATAAAGATTGCTGGAATGTTTTGTTGATGAACTTGCTGGTTGTGGCATTATTGACAAATGAATATGTTGCGGAATTCTTGTGCTACCTTATGGATCAATAAGTCTTTTTAACTCTCATTTTAATATTTCTATGTGTTAAGTATCATCTATATATCATATTCTAAATTGCAGGAAAAAGGAATAACTCAGAATCTACTTTGCTGTACTCTGTGTTCAATTCCTGTCAATTTTTTATGTTTTCTACAAAACTAGCATAGGCAGGAATTCTTGATTGCTCCTATCTCCCTGGTTCTTACACTCTGAATATAGTTAAGGAATTCTAACTGCTCCTTGATAATATTCTTTCACGATTTCCCTCTAGTAGCTTAATGAAGGATTCTTAATTGCCTTTCATTCCCTGACCCCATTTCATCTTAAATTCCAACTTAAATATTGTTCCATGGGTAATTATCTTGCATTGTAGTCCTTCCTTTTGCCAAAGAAACCATACCCAGAAGTTATTCTTCATTGACTCCATTAACCCAATGGTCTGAACTTCCCACACTTTGCAGCTCTGTTCTACTGAATGTCACGTTCCAAACACCAAACAAAACTTGTGCTTCATAACTAGCCTAACATATAATCAAACAAATCTAAATCACAAAGAGAGAGCCCTCTCTGGTTGCAAATTGGCTAGAGTCTGCAACTAAAAGACTGGTTAGTGGTTACCTCGGCCATATTCCCTTCTTTTGAGCTCTCCTAGGGAACAACCTGAGTAATAACAGATAGCAAAAAAATGTTTTGGACTATCATGTTTTTCATGCCCTATAGACCTTGTCCATGCACCTGTATGAAGATGAAACCTCTTTAATGCTACCTGAAGTATGATGAACAATACTAGCTGTGATCACTTTTATAACCAATGGCTTATGGTTCATATATGTTTTTCCTCTGCTCGTTTTGCCCTTGTTGGATGCTTGTATTGTGTAAATGATCTTTCTTCAAAAATTCTATTTCAAAAAGGCTTCCCTTTTGTCCCTCAAAATTGGTCAACTTCATCAAAATATGTAGCTACAACAGTTTCATAGCACGCTAAGAAATTGCTGTGTATTAGGCATCATCTTCAGCAGTTTCGTAGCGCACTACGAAACTGCTGTGTAATCACAAAAACACAGTTTTAATGCCAAAATTTGACTGTCTTGAGCCTCTTTATATTGGAATGTCCTTTTCAACTGCTCTGAAGCTATTCAAAACTAAATGCAGATGCATCATTTTTCAAGAAAAACTGCAACAAGGTAAATCATCAAAATTTGGGACTTAACCTTACTTGCTGTGTGATTTCCTTAGCTAAGGAAATCTTTCTCGCTGGCTTAGCTGAATATTCAAATCCTCAATTTGACTTTTCATGACTCTGATCCAAGCTCTCAGTTTCGTATTAACTTTTCTGATGAATTCTACTTCCTTTATTGTAGGAACTATTCAGGTATAGTATTGGGCATTACAGTCGACCACCTCAGGTATTGAAATTGTTTTGTCTTCCCACAGGGCCTCCATTTTATTAAAATGAGCTTCCTTGATTGCATGTTTCCTTAAGGCTTTCTTCAATCTAGCAATTTCGAGATTTGCTAACCTCAACTTCTTTTTTAGCTCTTCAACGCTATATTCCTCTTGAGGGATAATTGTCTTATTTCCATCTTCTTTATGCAGGTGTGATGATGTTTCTGATGAGGTCACAAGTCTTTCATGAGTTTTTTCGATCTCCTCTATTTCACCTACTTCCGGCAGCATCTCTTGTACCTGTTTGAAATACCTTGTCACAGGTCTTCTTAGCTTAAAGACAAATTTAGCAACCTGATCCTCAAACTTGAGCTTTTTTGAGGTTTTAATCTTTTTGGTCTTGTCTTTACCTGATTCTATCAAATCTGCTTGAACCAGGGGAGATTCTTCAATATCAATAGCTTGCATTAAGTCATTCAGGTTTCCCTTTACAACCGGGCTTTCCTTAGTAACCACTGTCTTGCCTTTTTCTTTAGCTAATTGGCTCCTAGTCATTCTTCTCTAAACTACTTCTCCTGTAGATGATTCATGTACACCCTCTTTGATCTAAGTTTTCTCTTTCTGGGACTGTTGGGGTGTGTCTTGGATTATCAATGTTCTGGTGGGCTGCTTTACCTATTTCCTAGCCTTCAATTTTACAAATCTCCTGGATCTTGTTTCTGCACGATGACCAGCTGCTGGTGGATATTTTTTCACAACTTGAGGACTAAGGCCAGTTTCATTTTTAAAGCCAGACATAAACATGAACGTGGACCAGTCCCTATCTATTCTCTGGAGTTCATGCAAAACGATCAGCTTGACTAAGCCGTGGTGAAACAATGAGGTCTCATAGGCTTCCTTCTTTAGCGTGACCTTGTCACACATTTTGCCTAGGCTATGAAACAAGTAGAAAGATAAATCAAGAGATATCTTTCCTGTGAAATGCAGCAGAAGCTTAAAGTGATATGAATACACCTTATGATACCTCCCCTCGCAAGTAAAGTACCTCTGTATGCAGGTAAGTAAATTGGCATATGAGTCCTTGACAAAATTTCTAGGTGTTGCGGGATTTTATCCCCTAAGGCTCTTGGGTGGAACCCTAGCAGACTGAAAGTTGTCTAAATCAAGAAACATGCACACACACAGCCATTATGCTAGAAAAAGCTATTTCTAAGGTGAGAAGGACGTACCTCAGGTCCTACGTTTGGGTAGTTCCTCAAGGGTGCAAACCCTTCTTCACGTCCCTTCCGCTCCTTTGCCCTGCAAAAACAACAATTCCAAGGAATGCAGCAGTATATGGACAAAGATTCACATGAAAATCATCTTTATGTTATACAAGAAAGGAGTTAGTTATAAACTTTTAGACATCCATTCATACATGAAATTCCAATATGAACATCATTAACATAAAGAAAGAAGCATATCGGGAACAAGACGTGTTTCTTTATTAGACAAATAGAATAGTACAAAAAAGAGCAATATCACCTGAACCACTTCTGCAGGCTCAAAGCTCAGCCTCCTTCTGGATCCGTCCCGCCTCAAGCCTCTAGTAGGTCTCCTTCCAATACTCTCTCCAAGATGTGATGGGAAAAAATGAACATCCAAACACAAAGGAAACAAGGGTTTCCTATACAAGATGGGGGAAGTGCAGAAGGCACAAGGTCTTCAGACCTGATCAGGGGGATAGAAAATCAGTATAATAACTTTGCTCAAAAATTTCTCCTCCTTAGGCCTTCCCCATGATGTCTTTTTATACCAACTCCAAGGTAGTTTTTAGTTAGGAATTGGTTGGGGACAGTTGAGGCCACGGGCACTAACAGGTGATCAGCAGGTGAAACCCGCGATCTCCGCCCGAAAATACGGAATTTTTATATTTTTTAAGTGTTTTAATACATATACGCGGGTAAGCTATGTAGAACCTGCGTATACACGCGTTTAACTCAGGGCAATGTCGCGTACAGGGAATAAAACACTGTTTTTTAGATATATGACCAGGTCTGGAAGGAGGGGTTGCCCTAGGCCATGGCTGAAGCATCACAAACCATACTGGTGAGATTTGGAGCTATAACACCGAGGCCTCAAAGCTGTGCATTTCTTCTTCTGAAAGTGGATTCAGCCTCTGCCTTTTATCTGGACCTTCTGTGAGAGGGGTCTCCCTCTCCCTTTTCCTGCTGGTGTCCTCCCTCTGAGGGGTTTGGAGGACTGAGGAGTCTATCCTAGAGTCCTGTCTAGGAGGAGCCATGCTGGTTGTCTTTTCTTGGGTGGTTCCCTGGCCTTCTCCTCTTTGTTTTTCTTGGTCCTGTTGACCAATTTCTTGCTGCTGTTGCTCTTGCTGGCCCTGCTAGCCTTGTTGGATCTGCTGGCTTTGTTGGCCCTCTGCCTCTTCCATTACCTTCTCTTTACCTTTGTCCTGCCCTTGATTTGAAGTCTGTGCTGCTTCTTGTGGTGTTGCAGATGAGGAAGCTGGCACTGTGGTGTGAGCACTTGGTAGGGCAGGCAACTGTGAAGGACATTCCAAGTCAGCCATCTTTAATAAATGTCTTTTAGCCCTTTCCACTAACTCTTCTTGAGACACAGGCTCTATCAAGGTATTTTTCTTCCATTTGTCCAGGTTAGCATGTCTTGATATTAGGAGCATGCTATCATGCTCATAGCTGGAGAGTTTGTATTTTAGTCTCCTCTTGGATATAAAGCCATTGGGGTCATATGGTTTCCAAAGGAAGCTTTGTGTCAGGCCCATGCATTCCAATATTCTTTCTGCTTCCACCCACCCTTCTCTTTTGTTTAGGAAAAAATGGCCCAACTGGTTTTTGACTTTGAGTTGAGCCTTCTTTCCTTTCCCTGCAAAATGGATTTGATCGGCATTGCCGAACTGCCTGAAGTACTCCAGGGAAAAGAGTCTCATAGGCACAAACCTGGGCAGCCTGAATGGTCTCAGCTCACAACCATATATTCTGATCACTGTGTGATGCTGGTAGAAATACCAGTCTCCTATCCCATAGGCAGTGGATAGTTACAGTATCCTCTTCATTTCGTCAGTGAGTCTGGGAGGAGGTTCTGTCATAAACAGAGACATGGCCGGATGGATGAACAAATCTATAAACTCACAGTATGTATAGGGTGAGTGTGCATGGAAGATGGAGCTCCAGTACACCACTGATCTTGGGTTTCCTCCAGCATCATTTCTCTTGATCTCAAAAGAGAATTTCCCATGTTGGTGATAGAGGATGAGGTGATAAATATATGAGGTGTATTTGAACACCCTCTCTCTAGGTAAATGCAGGAACTGTTCATGTATTTTGTCAGAGATGTATGTAGCATAGTTATAGCAGATAGGGGCCTTCCCAGGGGCAAACATTGACATCATAACTAGCACAGTTTCATCTAAAAACTCCATTGATTTATATCCCAGAATTGAGCTTATCATATGAGCCAAATCTAGTCCAAGTTGATTCAGGTATCCATCAAAGATGGGAGGATGCAGTACTTTGTCTGACTTCTTAACAAATAATTGATTTATTTTGAGGATCTCTGCCTCTCTAAGTAGCTTGGCCCCTTGGTTGATTAAGTCCAGCAGGGATAAAGGGACTAATTTCTTGTGAGTTTTAAACTGCACCATATCCCTGATAGCCTGAGGGGTGGTATAAAATACAACTTCCCCCTTGGAGTTCAATACTGCTCTCTGTGATGGATCATAACAACTGGCACACAGATAGATGAGGTCAGGGAATTGCTTGACTCGAGGCATTTTGAAGGTTGGCAGAGAAGACTCCCAAATTCCTAGGATATCTGTCCCATCTCTATGCCTAGCCCTGAACTCATTTAGCAGGTGAATATGGTAGGTGCATCCCATTCTGGAATCTTCTGATATTTGATAATCTAGGTCAGCAAAGTCTTGCCAGTGTAGCTCTCTCTGTGGAGCATTTAGAGGAGTGACATTAAGGACTGCAGGGGTATCCATTTTTTATTCAAGTAACCTCTGAAATGCCGGAAATGCTGTTTGCAGGAGTGCAACCGAGGGGGAACAAGGTTGACTGGGTAGGTGCGCAGTGAAGGTTAACAATGCTGGCTTTTTAGGAGGGGCTTTCAACCGCAGGAAGACCTCCCTTGTAAGTTTGGGATCAATTCAGGGAGTTCACGGTTGCGCGAACAGGGTAGGTTTTTTAACCAGAATTACAGTCAATCCGGGGTTCCCGACGCTGTGTTTCAACTTTAAATGGTCGAATAGGGTGAGACAGAGTTGATTTATCGGTGAAATTTTCGACTTAATGGCTTTTACAGTGGTTTTTACAAGCAATTTTTAGAAAAACCAGTTCACAGGAGGTCGAGGCTCAAGTACCTGTTAAACAGTGGCGTGGAGTGAAGAATGCAGCTGGGTTTGCGTGCTGGGCTCTTTGAAATTTGGTTGCAGGTTGGCTGGTCGCAGGCATCGTGAATTTCATGCAGATAGCTCAACAGCTAAATTTCCAAAAAATATGTCAAAATCGTGAAAATTGGCAAAAATATGGCTTTTTGGCTTTATTGGCGTGCTTTTTGGATGACGTCAGCATGACGTCATCATGGGGGACCGGGTTGGATGATGTCAGCAGGACGTCATCGGGTGACGTGGCGGTCAACGACTGGTCCACGGGGGCGATGAGGTGGCAGCAAGGTGGACGAATGAGGGATGAGGTGAGCGGATGTGGCGGTGACGTGCACGGCAGCAGGGCGAGGACGTGGGTGGGACAGGTGTCGCAATATCGGAACAGGCCCTGTACGGTGAACGGATTGTCAGGCATTGCTCTGATGCAATCAGGGAATGACATGTGTCCCGGCGTGATGCTGGCCTGACGCAAGCATCTGATAGATATCGGAAGGTATCTGTCAGACACGTAGGGTGCTCCGATATCCATGTGGGCCGTAGATCTGGAGGCGCGCGATCCAACGGTTGTCGGGCGCCCAACTTGCGCGAATTGTAACTCCTCCTTTGGTTAACCTGCGGACGTCGGGATTGCCCGAAATCAACGTCAGCCGTAGATCTAGACCCGGCGCCATCTGACGGTCATCGGGCGGGCAATCTGCACGATCTGTAACTGTTCCTGGGCGGGCAATAAACAATGATTTTTCTTTGCAAACGTGGCTGCAGGACCCACCACGCGCCAATTGCTTTCTTTGGAGAATTTTCAATGGTTTCTTTTACCAAAATATTTCCGTCCGCCAACCTTCGAAATACGAGCAATTTGGGTTTTGCATAAAGTTCAGGCAAAAATATTTTATGAAGGCGCAAACTATAGAAAAAGGGTCAAATGGGTTTTATGCAACATGAAAGGGTAAATAACCCCCCGACCTTAGGATAAAGCGGGGGAAGGATGATTTTATAATGTTTTCCGCCCTTTGAGTGATTTTTATGGTTTTTGAAGGTTTTTCAAGGTTTTTTCAAGGTTTTCCAAGGTAAAATGGAACTTTTGGGTAGGGAAACTGGTTTGAGGTGGAGCAAAAGGTGAATCATGGGTTCTCGACCTTGACCAGGTGTCAAATCAAGTCCCAGGGAGAGGATATTATGGCTATAGTGCCAAGGAGGGGATATTTATGCATTGTGGGGTTTATACACCATGGTGTTTATAATACTAGGGATAAAGGGGTATAAGGAGCTAAATAGTAGAGTTAGTTGTTAATATGGAAGAGACATGAGTGAGCGTTGATTCAACCAAGTTTTCTTTGAAAATAACTTGGAATCAAGAGTAGATGAAAATGAAAAGATTTTTACACAAAAAATGTGGCTTTTGAAGGCCATTAGCATCATGACCAAACTTTTGAGTTTGTTGCATAAACCAGTAGATGAAGGGGTGTTAGTAAGGAGTAATATACAAATGAAAACAAGGGAGTTAGTCATGCTCCAGTGTGTTGCTTTTCTTGTAGATGTTTCAGCAACTTTGGTCTTGAAAGAGACAACTTTTTTGCAACCCCATCTACCTACCCAACTAGTTGACCTAACATTTTTTATTCCTTCTTGGAGGGTGCACTTGGACTTGCAAACCCTTTGAATGCCTTTTCTTTTGATTGGCTTTTTTGCTTTCATTTCCTATCTAATGCAACCCTTATTCCTTCCAAGGTCCTAGATTAAGTAGTTGGGAACCTTAGCTTCTCTACCTAAATACTGATCTGCCAAGTTTAAACAGTTTGGACAGATTTCATTCTCTATTCTACAACATGGAAATTGAAAACATGGCATGATCCAGTTTAGACTGTTGGACCACCCATCAAAATTGAGTTCTCATCAAAATTGAGGCAGACATTGTCTTGTTA
>APFE031731632.1:5202-25945 GCA_000404065.3 Pinus taeda
GCACATTTTGTATTACAGCTCTCTTCTTGGACTCATACATAACCCTTCGGATTAAGGGGGGGAATGTTGGACACCTAATCCTTAATGGGTTAGTGTGGAAGCTGAATGGACAAAAGGAGTCCAAGAGACCTTCGGATGTGAAACCCAACGGTCAAACTATCTACTATAAATGTATATCTCCTGTTAATAAAAAATGTATTCTCAGATTTATCTTTTATATTGTTCTTGCTCCCATGTGTGTTTAACAAAATTAAAGTCTTCTTTTCCATTTTTGTTCTCCCCGTTATGATCCATCTCAAGCTCAACCAATGCCTTCCTTCCTGCCAACATTTCTCAAGTAAAATATTTGGTATGAGTAGTGTCCAAATTATTTGCATGAGCATTTATATATGTCCTTTATAAAGCTACCACATGACATTTTAAATTTTTCCGACAAGAAGCAGAAGCTACATCGATTCTTTTCCACTGGCAACCATTAGCTATTACATAGTATTGGTCGACTAATTGGGTGGACACTTGGTCATCTTAGTTGCTCATTATACTCCTCTCAGTTGAGAGACATCAATCAACCACGAATATAAACATGGGATTGCCAAAGAATCCACCTGGCTTACATGCAAGCCCTCTAATACTTAATCTACAACTTTTAGATTTTTATTAGGTTATTTTTAATTTAATTTATTATTTTTCATTAAACTTTTTAATTTACAAATCCATTGTTGTGTTGCTATCTGAATATAAACATGGGATTGCCAAAGAATCCACCTGGCCTACATGCAAGCCCTCTAATACTTAATCTAAAACTTTTATGTTTTTATTAGGTTATTTTTAATTTAATTTTGTATTTTTCATGGAACTTTTTAATTTACAATTCAACTGTTGCGTTGTTATCCAAGTGGCAAGGAAAAAAGCCTATGCATCCATATCGATCATTCTCATTACCTGACATTGGTCTCTAAATGGATTGAGTTAATCCCTTTGGCCTGGAAATTGCTCTGCTTTTTTATCTCTACTGTGTTGTGGGTCATTCTTAGCCTTCTATGGACGGGGGTGTGGGAATTCCTTGGAATCACCATCGCAGTTATAACTCAGGCCTTCATATTTTCTACTGCATTCAACACCTTGAAGAATGAGGTCATTTGGTTGTTTGTCATTTATTTCCTCTGTATGAGGGCTTGTGAAGACAGGGTTAGGGCATCAAATCACCAAATATTTTTTCAAATGGCTAGGAATACCACTTTAGTGCTTTCCTAAGGATTGATTGATTGAACATGAGTGAAGCGCTTGTTGCCCCAACAATGTCCAGTATGAATGCTAGAGCCAGAGGTGTTTTTTTCCCATTATCAAGTCTTTGTTTCTCTCCAGAGGTAGTTTTCAATTTCACGTTTTTAACTTCATAAATCTACATTTTTTTTTCTTTGAGATTAAGTTTTAATGACATGCATTTAATTTTTCCTAAGATTTTAAATTTAGGCTTGGTTAAATTTCATGAGATTTTTCTGTAATTTGTAGTGTATATATTATGCTATCAACGGTATATTTTTTTTTGGCCATGAGCGACTGCGTTCCTATTCTAATTCTATACAATAATAATGATTTTATTCTTATTCTATACAATAATAATGATTTTCAAAACCCTCTCATTTTTCGAGAGCAAAGACATAATTGAGTAAATGGCCATGGACATATTCGTGCAGGGTGAACCCTAATTCATTCCTGGCAGCTGAAGAAATCTTTGACTCCATTGGGCACAATAGATTTGACCAAGCAAGAAAAAGCCATGAAACAAACCAATGGAGGTGCACAGGAAAATCAATTCTATTTGCTGGTAGAAACATCGCCATGGTGAAACCAACTAGGCAACAAAAACTACATGTAGCGAGTAATGCAAAAAAGCAGGTAAGCAAAAGTTTGAGACAGCTGGAGTTGCATGCACTGCCCCCACATGTTTACAAGTTTTTTTATTTATTATATTTCTTATTTTAGTTTTTATTAATATTTTTATTTTTTTTCAAATTTTGCAGTGGTGCAATGATTATTTATTTATTCATTTAATTGAATAAATAAATTAAATAAATAGAGCAAATCCTTTATTCAATGCCCCGATTTACCACCTAGAATTCTTTAATTAAAAAAACAGGTGGAATGCACCGCATAGACGTATCCATCAAATTCCATTCCCAACGGTTTCTACACAGGATCTTCAGGAAACCTTCATGTACTGGACAAATAGATTCCAAAAATTTAGGTGGTTACAATAAATTTAGGGTGGTCACATAGAGAAATATATTGGATTCACCTATTTGTATCACATATTTTAAGTTCTCGTTGTCTAGGAAAAAGAAAGCTGATTTACCTTGTCGTTGCTTTTAGGATATGAGGGATACCTCATCTCCCCACAAGGTCCCATTCCAACTTGAATTCCCTGCATGTATGTCAAAGTTATGGTCTCGGAAAGGAAACAAACAACACCTTTTCAGTTCAATGGAAAACTTGAAATGGAAATATATGTTTCAAATAATTGGAAAGAGATTTAGATGGACATACCACTATGACTTTTCTGAGCATATCTCTGAACACATCTTTGAAACTTCTCATATAATTTGGATATGCCTGAAACAATGTTCTTCCCTTGAGCAGAGGTAGGGTGTCATACCATGACCGTTTCTCCTTCTAGCCTCATCGACAGTGTCCATGAAAAATGGTGCATGAAAAACCATGGCGAACATATGGTGAACGATGGAAGATGCACCATGGCAGATGGCACACATGCAAGAGCCGACTATTATAAAAAGTTTCTATATAATATCTTGAATAATGAAACTTTGGATATCTTATGTGAACCCTTGCACATTTTACTTTTGAAAAATGGAACTTTGGATATATTACTGAACCCTTGTACATTTTATTGGGAACTTTGGTTATTCTATTTTGGCTAGAAAATAAATAGATCGAAAACTGTGAAATTAGCAATAAGAGGTCCAATACAAAAGCTTGGTTAAGCTGCGATGAAACGAAATAGCCAACAAAAAAGTTTGGTTAAAATTTGGTAAGAGGTTTGTTCAAGGCAAACTAATATGAATTTAACGATCTATTGATCGCTATAGTCCCATGCTGGAGGCAGGGACTAATAATGCACACAATGTCACAATGTCATTCCTTGAGCACACGGTGCTAGATTAACTACTTTAAACGCATTGGATGTCTTCCATCTACTTTATATAATAGTGCAATGAATATGAAAACGACGAAAATCATTACGTGGTTGTAGATACAGTGTGAATACTCAACCATTACAAATTTGCATGTGCAACTCGCCACATAGATTATGAGGAAAGCTAGTCTTCCTCCCTGCTACTGCAAACATTAATGTGGCACTTTTCGCAATGTTTTCTCCCTCTCAATATATTGTTTTCAAAAAATAATATCAACATTTAAAAAAAAAAACCAAAAACAATTTAGCACATTGTGATTTTTCAAACATCCTAAAAGATAACCAAAAAAGTCCACTAGGCATTAAAAAAAGAAGAGAGAATTGCACGAAAATGATTGGTTGTAATGGGTCACACTCTTGCGCTATGAGAGGACTGAGATCTATTCTTTATGAAGCAAGGTGAGGGTGAGACACTAGATGTGAAACACAACCCGAGGGCATATCACAAAGAAGCATGCAAAGAGATTCATCCCACAACTAGGGTTTGTTGTGTATGTTAGATGGACTTGATATGTAGGAAAAATACTCAGTATGGCAGGCCCAAAACAATAGGATTAGGCTCGAAGCGGGTATACAATATAAATTCTAAGAAAATTTTTGCAAAACCTATTACGCTAGAGCACCAAACTCAATTTTTTGTAAAGAAGAAGAAGGGGGAAGATTATGGTAAGAGTTGAAACACTATAGAGTGAAATAATTCGATGACTCCTCGTAACTTTTAGGATTTGATTTATTAGTTACTGTAATTAAGTAAATATGGTTTTGGAAGTTGAGGGTCGACATGGCTAAGAAAAGAATAAGTATATAAATAATATATATTTTGATTTTGTTTTCATAATGTAACATTTTATTTGTGAACTATGGTTGAGAAGAAATGTTAGAGTAAGCATACCCCAGGCAGTTGGACAATTGTGGGTGAGGTAGTTACCTACCCAAACTCGTTCTTGGAAATAAAAACCTCCAAAAACAAGGGCCAAGAGGGTATGAGGAACCTGAGGCAAGAAAGGAAAGAAGGTGTAGAAAGAGAAAAGACTCGAAAATTTGGTTTGTCAGTAGAGTTTGTCTAGAGATGTGGCTTAGACTGGTGATTTATGGCTAAGTCTGGTAGTGACTAGATAGCTTGGAATGAAGTTTAAAAGACTTGTCCAGAGAAGCTACCCTGGGGAAATCTATCTTGGGGGCAAGGTGAAGTGGAAGACTCACCTCATGGTTGGGAGGAGCATTGCTCATCCTGGTGACTTGTGGTTCACAGGAAAGAAAGACTCGGATAAGTTTTGACTTTGTTAAAATGTTATGTCCTAATTAGAAACGGATTTAAGTCTATTGTTTGATTCAAAATAAATGGAAGTGTATTCATTTAAATGATGCCTTATGTTGTTTAATTCAAGTTAAATGAAAATGTAATTATTGAAATGATGCATGTAACGATAGTCATGTCAAGAATAAATTAGTTGCATTCCAGCGATAGGTAGAAACATAACAAAAGAAGAGAGGAAATGAACTCTAGGAGTCACTAACATAGCTCTACAAATCAATAAATATTTTCAATATAAACACCAAATACACAGAAATTATGCTAAAATTACAAAGAGTAGGAAGAAAGGAGAACTTAAATATAACAATTGCGGCTAATTGAATAAAAATTAAAGTTGTGCTAAAATAATATCAAACAACATAACAGTGCATTTATAACCAGGCAAATAATTATTCGAGGGTACAACCATATGGTTCATCGAAAGGACGATATCAGAAATAAAACCCTTATTATATAGAGCATATGTATAATTAACAGTATTGAAGTAAATATGTATTGTTCAGACCATAATTATAAATCAACAGTATTGAAATAAATCTTTGTTGTTCAGAGCAGAATTATAAATTAACAGTATTGTAATAGATCCTTGTTGCCCAGAGCACAACTACAATTAAACAGTGTTGAGAACCCTCGTGGTATAATTTATATAAAATTTATAAAAAGGCAAAAAAGCTCGTACGATAACGATTTTATACAAGAGAAAACAGAGGCAAAGCTCTCGCCCTGTAGCCATATAATTTAAAACAACAAGATTGAAAAAAATAACCCTCAATACAACCGAATTCATGACCAGTTCCTAAAAGGATAGATTTTGATGTTCAAAGAAACCTAGCCTAAACATTAACCCCTGTGGCCACTCCAATTAAAGAGCCAATCCTTTTATGCATAAAATCAAGGACTATGAAAACGAAAGAAAACAGACAGGGATTATATTCTCAACTGAGGGATCCTCGAAGAAACACACCTAGAGGAAGACAGAAGTTGGTCATCAGACTAAGCAAGAGTCGACCCACAGTAAATAAAAACTAGATCCAAGTTAGAACATACCTGCAACACAAAATATGTGAGGGTCAAAGGAAAATTCCATGGAATGAATTAGAATAAAACCCAAATAAAATTGATGCTCTGCATACATGTAGAAGAGCGCAATGGAAGAAAAACCGAGCTGTATTGGGTTCACCTATCAAGACACAGTCACCATTATGCAGGTTCAGAAACTCGAACTTTGAAGAAGTAAACAACCAAAGAAGGTGTGGAAAGAAAGGCCAAACCTTTGAAACCCTCGACCCCAAGTGTAGTTGCCAGTCATGCAATAGTACTACATTTCCCTACAACAATGCCACCATGAAAAATTATCTCAGGGAGTAAAAGGAAACAATGGAAAGTAGAGTCGAAAATAACAATGACAAGGGATTCCAAACCCTAGCGTTACCTCAGACGTGACTGCAGACAAAATATAACTCGCTGAGGTAGATGAAACTGTATGGTTCATAGTATGGGTGGAACAACATGACGACTCTGTTCTGCAACTAAGAACACCAGGACCAGACCTAGGGCACAGACAAAACTTCGGAGGGAAAAAATGTGAATGGTGCCAAGAGGGAGAGGGAGGTCGAGGGTTAGTTACTCTCGATCAACCCCAGTAGATCTCCACCGTGGGATGCAGACATTCATCATAGACCATAGATCCAAGAGTGGATCCTAAAGGAGGTGCATGATTTCCAACTGTCTTCGAGATGCTTCCTCATTTAAACTCATATTTAAGGTTTCCATGTGCTAGAACCCATTTATCTATGCAAGCAAGACTTAATCTTAGATGCATAAGCATGGTTATGTTCAAATCTGATTGCATTCGTAACATATACCTTTGCCATATGATAATTTAACCATAGCATAATACATCATATGAATCAAACCCAGGGAATAGAAAAATAATCTCGAATGTTCAATGTTAATTTTTGTGTATATATGTATGTAGTTACTAATGTTTATGTTGGTAAAATAAAATAAAATAAAAATTATTGCACTTGAATGGAGGAATGTTACAGGTGGTATTAGAGCCCAAGGTTCTACTCTGACCTAATTGGATGCTACAAAAAACTATGTTGTGTGTGTGTTCACAGAGAGAGAGAGACAGATCACCATGAGGAGAAGAAGTGGACCCATCTCCACACCCTCAGCAAGATCCAACATGGAACATGAGTCGATACTAGTGGAAGGAACTAATCTTGAGTTATGGATTTAGTTGGAAAGTGCATCCCATAACAAAGTTGCCACAAGGATGGAAACAATCCAACAACTCCAAACCGAAATGGAAACCTTTCGAATGGAAAATGAATGAATTGTATGTAAACAAGAATGTATTATGAAGAGTTTGATTGATACATAGAACCATTGAAATTTAAAAACGAGCTTTGATAATGGCAACCAAGCAGATTCCCACCGAGGAAGAGAGGACTCTATACGAGAAGAAAGTCAAACACAGGAATCAAAAAATGCAAGGTAAATAGTCTGGGGATACATCTGATAGTGACGGATGCAAGAAGGTGAAGAAATGGAAGGTCGAGATACAAGGTGAATTTAAAAAGATCCAGGAATCTGTAGAATCTTGGTTAATAAACATAACAAATTACTTTATCTATGATTATGATGAAAATTTGAAGGCCCGGTTAGCTATTTATTAAATACGAGGAAAGGCTACTCTCTGGTGGGAGGAAATAAAAGCAGTGCATGCTATTGATGAACAATAAATTACTTGGGACGCATTGCAAAAATATTTTCAGAATATATATCTGAAATAACGGTTTTACAATGACAAAGCTAAAGAATTTCACGAGTTATGCTTGGGGGAGTTAACTATGGATGAATATGTGGCCAAATTTAACTCTTTGTTATGATATGTACCAAATTTAGAAGAGGAGAAAGCTAAAGTGCAACGATTTGCTAGCATTTTGCTAGTGCACATGAAGGAACGACTTGAGTTTGATTATCCTAAAACTATGGATGATGTTGTACATAAAGCACGAATCTGCTACCAACAGATGTAGAAAAAGGATAATATGAAGGGTTGGATTGGGAAGAAGGGACAAAGAATTGCACAAAACAGTGGAAATAACCAAGCAGTTAATCCCATAACTACTTTTAAGGGACAATAGGGTAAACACATGGAGAGGAATCAACAAAAAAATCGATTTTCGAATGAGACCAGACCAGTGGAACCATCCGGAAAATCTGAAGGTAATCAAGGACAAAGACCACCCCTACGATGTTGGGGTTGTGGAGAATCACACTACATTAATAATTTTCTGCATCGTGGGAGACTGGAACCAATATCAAATTTGCAGGAGGCGTCAATAGTGGGTGATGTAGCGAGGACAATACCAAAAATCAATGCATCTTTGGAAGATCGTTAGGAAGATTATCAATCCAGCATGATTGAACTAGAAGGTAAAATGTTTAAGCATAATGTTTCAAATTTGATATATCCTGGTGCCAAATTAAGATACATAAGTCCTAGAATAGTAGAACTGTGTTAGTTACAAACCAAGAAATTTAGAAATCCTTGGTTAGTTCAACTACCCACGGGAGCCAAATGACGGGTGGGGGCTAAGGTGGAGGATTGCTCCATTGAATTAGCAGATCAAACCATTAAGGTGAATTTGAATGTTTTTCCTTTAGGCTCTTATGACATTTTAATAGGAATGGATTGGATGGAAGCTCACTGGTCTCTAGTGAATTGTAAAGAGAACACTGTCAGTTATATGAATGAGGCAATTTTTAGGAGTGAAGTATAGGGTATTAAGAGGTCGGTACAATTGAGATCCACTATTGCCTCCCAGCAAGGAAAATGTTTGCAAAAAGGTTGTCATATATATGCAATACAAGTGGGTTACGCTAAAATTGATGGGGTGACTACTGAACTGAAGAATTTGCCGATAATCCAAGAATTTGTATATGTATTTCCTATGGAAATATCGAAGCTGCACCAAAAGGATATATTGACTTTACCATTGAATTAATTTCAGGGGCAACTCCAATTTCAAAGGAACCCTATAGGATGAGTGTACTTGAGCTTACAAAATTAAAAATACAACTGCAAGAATTGTTGGATACAAATTACATATGCCCTAGTGTGTCTCCATGGGGAGCTCCAGTGTTGTTTGTTAGGAAGAAATGTGGCACCCTAAGATTGTGTGTTGCCTACCGATAGTTAAATAAATTGACTGTTAAAAATAAGTACCTACTGCCCATAATTGATGATCTATTTGATCAAGTCAAGGGCACTAAAGTATTCTCGAAAATTGATCTCAGATCAGGGTATCATCATATGAGAATAAAAGAAGAGGATATAGGCAAGATTTCATTCAGTACCCGCTATGGGCATTTAGAATTTGTAGTTCTTCCCTTTAGACTGGCCAATGCCCCGACAACATTCATGAGTCTGATGAACAGAATATTTCATCCATATCTTGATAAATTTGTATTATTTTTTATCAATGATATATTTATTTACTGTAAAATCTTGGAAGAACATCATAAGCATTTATAGATTGTGCTGGAGTTTCTAAGAGACCATCAACTGTATGTGAAATAAAGTAAATGTGAATTTTATAAGGAAGAGATACAGTATCTAGGGCACATCATCACACAAGAGGGAAAAGCAGTAGACCCAGAGAAAATCATGTCCATATTGGAATGGACCATTCCCAAGCATGTGGCAGATATTCGGTCCTTTTTACGATTGGCTAGGTACTACTGTCGCTTTATTAAAGGATTTTCTAAGGTAGCCTACCCCCTGACCTCATTGCAGGAAAATGGAAAGGCTTTTAATTGGATTGAGGAGTGCCAGCAAAGATTCGAACAATTAAGAGATTTATTAACCACTGCACCAGTTCTAAGAATAGTTGATCCGAGCAAGGAGTTCTTGGCGTGTACCAATGCATGCCAAATGGGAATTGGGGGCGTACTCATGCAAAAGGGCCGAGTGGTGCCATATGAGTCACGAAGTTGAAGGACCATGAACAACGTTATTCAACCTATTACTAGAGCTCACTGTAATAATTCATGTGCTGAAAATGTGGTAGCACTATTTGTTGGGAAAGAATTTTTTCCTCATGAAAGATCATAGCATCGTCACAAACTTGTTCCATCAACCGAACTTAAAATCCCAACAAGTGTGATGGACCTCATTTCTAAGAGAGTTTGATTTCAAGATTAAGCATTTGAAGGGAAAGGAGAACTGGGTAGCTGATGCTTTAAGTCGGAGATCAAATTTTATTTATGAGATTTCTTTTAGCTGGATCAAATTTTATTTTTTCAAATCAGATAAAAGAGTCTGCTTTAAAGGATCTAGAATACCAATTTTTATGGCAGCAAGAAAGGTAGGAAAACAATCCCGAAAGAAATTTAGGATATAATGTTAACAATGAAGACATGTTGTTGTACAAAAATCACATTTACCTACCAACTCAAAAAAAAATTAAGTAATTCATTTTAGATGAATATCACATAAATCCATATACTGCACACCTGGGCGGGGTATCAAAAACTAATTAAAGCATTAAGAAAATATTACTTTTGTCCATATATGAAAACAGAAACATCCCAATATATGGCACAATGTTTGGAATACTAATAAGTGAAAGCTGAGCATCAACATCCAGCTAGCTTGCTCCATTCTCTGCCCATTCCTGAATGGAAATGTGAGATTGTGACCTTGGACTTTATCACTAGACTACTAAAATAAAAAAATGCAGAATGATTATATAATGGTAGTGGTGGATAAGTTGAGCAAAGTTTCTCATTTTATTCCAGTCCAGTCAACTTATATAGTTGTACAAATAGCTGACATCTTCATGAGAGAAATTTCCAGGTTGCACGAAATTCCTAAGATGATTATCTCAAACAGAGATGTAAATTTCACCTCTGCATTTTGGAAAGCTTTGCTCACTGGCTTGGGCACTTAGGTACAATTTAGTACTGCCTATCATCTTCAAAGAGATGGATAGGCTAAACGTGTAAACCAGGTGTTGGAGGATATGCTTAGAATGTATGTAATGCAGCATCCCAAGAAATGGGAAAAATACATACACTTGGTGGAATTTGCGTACAATAATGCTTACCATGCATCAACGAAAATGAGTCCATTCGAAGTATTGTATGGGAGGAAGTGTCCGATACCAGTCAATTGGAACAGCATGGAGGATAAATTTATGTTGGGACCTAATATGCTTAAAGACATGGAAACTACAGTGAAAAACATACGATCTAATCTAAAGGCTGCTCAAGATCGGCAAAAGAATTATGCTGATCAACAAAGATCATATTGATAATTCCAGGTGGGAGATCATGAATACTTAAGGGTGAAGCCCAAATGAAGCACCTTAATAGAGTGGCTATTCTAAACTAGCCCCATGGTTTTGTTGTCCTTTCCAAATTATTGCACAAATTGGTCTGGTAGCTTATCAACTAGCTTTACCAAGTCATATTCGTGTTCATAACATATTCCACGTCTCCTTACTTACGAAATGCATACATGATCCTAGCCATGTAATTCAATGGCAAGACATTAAGGTCGAACCGGATGGGGAATTCATCGTTGAACCCTTGCATATTCTCAATCGGAGAGAAACAATATTGTAGAGACGCATTATCCCCCAGGTTAAGGTGCAATGGAAACACTTTAGCCCAGAAGAGGCCACTTGAGAGGATGAACAAGTAATGCAATAAGACTACCCAAACCTATTTCGGGGGGGGGGATGAACACCGAGGATGGTGTTCCACTCGAGGGGGAGAAGATGTGATGACCCCTGGTAACTTCGATTTATTAGTTATTTTAGTTAAGTAAATATGGTTTTGGAAGTTGCGGGCTGACATGGATAAGACAAGAATAAGTATATAAATAATATATGTTTTGATTTTGTTTTCATAATGTAACATTTTATTTGTGAACTATGGTTGAGAAGGAATGTTAGAGTAAGCGTACCCCAGGCAGTTGGATAGTTGTGGGTGAGGTAGTTACCTACCCAAACCCTTGAAAATAAAAACCTCCAAAAAAGAGGGCCAAGAGGGTATGAGGAACTTAAGGCAAGAAAGGAAAGAAGGTGTAGAAAGAGAAAAGACTCGAAAAGATGGTTCACAAGTAGAGTTTTTTTGGAGTTGTGGCTCAGACTGGTGATTTATGGTTAAGTATAGTAGTGACTAGATAGCTTGGAAGAAAGTTTAAAATACTTTTCCAAAGAAGATGCCTTGGGGAAAGCTAGTTTGGGGGGAAGGTGCAGTGGAAGACTGACCTCACAGTTGGGAGGAGCATTGTCATCTTGGTGACTTGCGGTTCACAAGAAAGAAAGACTCAGATAAGTTTTGACTCTGTTAAAATGTTATGTCCTAATTAGCAGTGGATTTAAGTCTGGTAGTTGATTCGAAATAAATGCAAGTGTATTCATTTAAATGATTCCTGTTGTTGTTTAATTCTAGTTAAATGAAAATGTAATTACTGAAATGATGCAGACATGCCAACATTAAATTAGTTGCATTCCAATGATAGCTAGAAACATAACAGAAAAACAAAGGAAATGAATTGTAGGAGGTAGTTATTGTTGCAATAACATGAAATTGTTGTGAGTTTTAGTGATCAGGTAGTTAAAAGTCGCATTTACACTGAACCTATGATATCACTGCCCGCAGAGGAAGGGTTAGTTCTGGAGACACCAGAGGGGATTGGTAGACTGGAACAATCCCTTCATTGCTTGGCCAGAAAAGATAAATAACATAGCTCTACAAATCAATAAATATTTTTAGTATAAACCCCAATGCATGATACATAGAAAGTATGCCAAAATTACAAAGAGCAGGAAGAAAGGAGAAGTTTAATATAACGGTTGCGGCTAACTGAGTAAAAATTAAGGTTGTGCCAAAATAATATCAAACGACATAGCAATACATTTATAAACAGACAAATAATTATTTGAGGGTACAACCACACGGTTCATCCAAACAATGGTATCGAAAATAAAACCCTTGTTGTACAGAGCTTATGTATAATTAAAAATATTGAATTAAATCAGTGTTGTTCAAAGAAGAATTATAAATTAACCCTTATTGCAATACACCCTTGCTGCCTAGAATGCAACTACAATTAAACAGTGTTGAAAACTCTCATGATATAATTTATATAAAAGTTATACAAAGGGAAAAAAAGGTCCTACGATAATGATTTTATACAAGAGAAAATAGAGGCGGAGCCCTCACCCTATACCATATAATTTAAAATAGAAAACATAAAAAAAACCCTTAATACAGATGAATTCATGACTAGTGCCTGAAAGGATGGGTTTTATTAGCTATTAAAAAAAACCCAGCATAAACATTAACCCCTGTGGCCGCTCTAGTTAAAGAGCCATTCCTTTTATGCATAAAAGCAAGGACTATGGAAACAAAAGAAAACATATAGGGATTTTGTTCATGACCGAAGGATCCTCGAAGAAACACACCTAGTGGAAGAGGGAAGTCGGTCATCAGACTAAGAAAGAGTCGACCCACGGTAAATAAAAGCCAGATCCAAGTTAGAACATACCTGCAACACAAAATCTATGAGGGTCAAAGGAAAATTCCATGGAATGACTTAGAATAAAGACCCAAATAAAACTAATGTTCTGCATACTTGTATAAGAGCCAAATGGAAGAAAAACTGAGTTGTATTGGGTTCACCTCTCAAGACACAGTCACCATTATGCAGGTTCAGAAACTCAGGCTCTGAAGAAGTAAAAAACCAAAGAAGGTGTGGAAAGAAAGGCCAAACCTTTGAAACCCTCGACCTCAAGTGTAGTTGTCAGTCATGCAAAAGAACCACATTTCCCTACATCAACGCCACCATGAAAAATTAACTCAATGAGTGAAAGAAAACTATGGCGAGTAGAGATGAAAATAACAATGACGAAGGGCTTCCAAACCCTAGCCTTACCTAAAACATGATTGCAGACAAATTAGAACTTGCCGAGGTAGATGAAACTGTATCGTTCACAGTATGGGCAGCGCAGTATGAAAATGTGAATGGAGCCAAGTTGGAGAGGGTGGTCGAGGCTTAGTTACTCTCGAATGACCCTAATAGATCTCTGTCGGCAGATGCAGACATTCAACAGAGGCCGTAGATCCAAGAGCTGATCCCAAGCGAGGTGCATGAATGCTAGATGTCTTCGAGACACTTCCCCATTTAAACTCACATTTAAGGTTTTCGTATGTTGGCACCCATTTATCTATGCAAGTAAGGCTTAAGCTTAGATGCATAGGCATGGTTATGTTCAAATCTGATTGCATCTGTAACATCTACATTTGCCATAAGATAATTTAACGATAATATAATACATCATATGAATCAAGCCTGATGAATTGAACTCGGTGAATAGAAAAATAATCTCGAATGTTTAATGTTAATTTTTGTGTATATATGTTTGTAGTTACTAATGTTAATCTTGATAAAAGAAAAGAATTTTTATTTTTTATTTTATTTCTCTTGAATGGAGGAACGTTACAAATAAATACCCATGTAAATCACATTTTTGCTTATTAGTATTCAAATCTAATCCAAACCACTAAAAGTCTGAGAAAATGAGATGACAAAGATCATGAAGTAGGTAATGGAGACCATAGAAACATTGAATAACCTTAGAGGAGAGTTGATTGCCCATGGTTATAGACAAATCAAATTCTTTCTCTATTGTTCAAACCCAATCAACACATATCTGTGTAGTGACTTAAGTTGTAGATCACAGTAACAATTTGAAATAGATTTAATTGCAAAAAGAAATGGATTTATCATAGCAAGACTTTTGAGTGCCACAAAGAGTGCATGCCAAACACTCATGAAGCATGGAAGTGGAAAATGGAAATAATTTTTATCTTAACAAACTTCTTTAAGAGATAGTCAAAGGCTTGCGTAATAAAATCTGGTAGACATACTGCGTACTTATGTGCTCAAAGAGAGTAGACAAAGTTCATCGTGCTTACATACTCCCTCAATTTCATATTTCAATTAGGACTTATCCAATAAAAATAAAATTTGATTCAAAGCAAGAAAAAAAAATCACTTGCATAGTAAAAATATCGAACCCAACAGAAAGTTCTGAATAACTTGGGTTTGAAAAACAAAATCCTATAGTAAAGAGAATTAAAAAAGAGGGTTTGGGGGAGAGCCCACCTGTTGCAATCTCCCCAACAACTTAGTAAGAAAGGTACTATTGTTCCTTTCATATTGACTTGTTGACATTTAATTTAAATGATTGTATGTCCTTCTAGTGATTCTCCAAGAAGTAGACTATGTTTCGAACATATCATGATTTGTATTTATAAAGTTGTGAAAGATTTATAACTGTTGTTTTACGTTGACATGGGATGTATGCTCCATTAATTGGTGGTTGTTGTGTTGCAACTTCATTAAGAACTATGTTATTTCTCTGAGGTTTGTTCCATTGTTGTTCTCTCATCACTTTGAACAAGGTAAATGCCCAGTGTTATTAGAATAAAATGACAACCAAGCGTTGTTTTTTGGTTTGAAACCTGCACTGTTAAGTGATGCTATTTTAATTTATTGGATGGTGAAACAGTTGGGTATTTGGATAGGTCATGATATTAAAAATTAGGTTATTATTATTATTAATTATTCTGAATGAATAGTGAAAATGTATCAACAAAAATTGTGAGGGATAATTCTTAGGATTTTAGCAATTTTTTTATTGCAAAGTAGAAAATATCCAGCAATGTGTTGAGCTAGGCAAGAGCTGCCTTAATGTTTAGTGCTATAGAGTTTGAGTTCTCCAGAAGTTCTAGTTTTATATTTATTGTGCTTTTTCACAAGATTTACTGGTCTATAGCAGACCGTTTTCACAATTTGGTTGACTTTGCTCAAACTTCTATTGTATCTTGTTGTAGGAATATATTTTTGCTTTGAATATCAATTCACTGTGGAAGTAGTATCACACACTATGCTAGAAGTTTAGATGTACCAAATCATGCATAAGTGTCTTGCACATCAAGTGGAATCAAGGAAAACACAAAATTTAAGGTTGAATAACTATGAGACAATTCATTCTAATTCTGGGTATAATTTGGAAAATTTTGGATCACTTCACCAACAAATAGGGAAAGACTATATGCATGAAATCATTGATATAGTGAAACATCACAATATCTTGATGGTCAAAATACTTGTTGGCATATATAGTAAACCCAACAAAAGGAAGAATGTGTATGTTGTGGCAATAGCTTGCTAGGCACTATACACGTGGTAAATTGTGTAATCTTCTTCCAAAATGTTATGCAAGTTTATCAGTCGGAATTATCGTTTAAAGAATTAGTCTCAAAGGGTTATGAATGAACATATCAAGAAAGGTTCCTTTATCATTGACAAAATCCCTTTCACCAAAGAGTTGGTGCTTACTGACTTAGTATCTCAAATAATTTGCAACTTCAATTTTTGATTTCTTTTAGTGACCATTGTCTTAGTCAAATCGGACCATAGAGCAAATAAGAAAGAAATGAGAAATAAGAAGAGTATTCATAGGACATGTTGACATTAGATTGATCACATTTATTCAAGTGTCAAGTTTCAACATATATACATTATTACTTTTAGGATCAAGTTGGACTTCTATGTCTTCTTGTTCACTTAAAATCGATGGTTTGTGGTAATCATACAAGGGTGAACTTAACATTACAAAGTTCACGTTTGACATTGATAGTTCATGAGTACCTTGGACATATTGGTATATTGTTGCAAATCCTTATTCCAGTTAGATTTTTATTGTATGAGTGAACTTTGGTGATCATCTTGAGATCATTTTTCTAGGGGGACAACACATGTTGTGCTATTTTAGCAAGCTTCCAATCAATGCTTCAAGATCTATTTTAGGTGAGTTTCTTGATTGTTGTTGTTGATATTTCCAAATTACAGGAAGTTGATATTTGTATGAGTAAATCCTAATGTATTTAGACAATGCATTAGGATAGACATTAGGCCAATGATGGCCAGTGTAGTTGCTTGGTAAAATAAATCTTTTGGGTAATAGATATTGTTGCGGGAAGTAATAGGACATGTGCGATATCTTGAAGAAGAAGTTTCTTGAATACTTCAAGGACAATTGTGTCATGCACTTAGGGTTTTGAAAATAGAAATAAATCTTAATGTTCATCATTCCACTTAGTACCCTCACTTGACAATCAAGTGACCATTGAATTGGATTTGTATAAATTCCCTTTCCTTTGTTGCTCCTCTCAAGTGGGTTTGGATACATAAATGGGACTTCATAGAAGTGGATGGAATGAATTTACATTTCAGTCAATCTAGTACAGATGCTATTTAGATGCATCATGCAAGTTGCACTCTTTCCTTTTTAGGAAAACTTATTTTTCCTTTTCCCTTAGTTGCCAAGATCTGTTTCTTAAAGATGCCTTATTGGGAAGATGATTGAAGATAGAGGAAATTTGTTTATTTTGTTTTGGGTAGTAAACCAAGGCAGTGGATTGTGAGTCCACCACTGGTAGGGTTACATTGTGACAATTATTACTCAAAGGTGCATACATCTATTAAAGGCCTCATAAGTATAGTTCCAAGAAATTGAGATGACATAATTAAGTCCTTTTTCAATATGCCATATATTTAGGAACCAGAAAGAGAAAAATCTAAGAATGTCACCTTTCAAATTCCTGTATGGGAGGTCTTGCAAGATGCCCCTAAATCGAGATCAACTTGAGGACTAGGTATTGAAGTAATACAAGAGATAAAATATCAGATGATCATGATTAAAGGAAGCACACGATCGACATAAGAGCTACACAGATGCTCATTAGAATGATCAGAGTTATGAAGTGGGAGAGAGGGTGTTTTTGAGAGTAAAGCCACAATAGAGCTCCATAAGGTTTAAGAAGAGATCGAAGTTGTCTTCATAGTTTTTGGGACCATTTGAAATCAAAAGAGAAGAAAGGGTTGGTAGCATATAGGCTTTTTTTACCTACATCATTAGCATGTATGCATGATATGTTCCATGTATTTGTATTATGTCATTATATTTCAAATAATTCACATGTGATTGACTTGAGTCATTTGTATGTCTCAGATAAGGGTACGATGATGGCAAAGCTAGTTCGCATGCTAGACCAACAAACTATACAACTTATGTGGTGATTGGTGGACCATGTGAAGGTCCAGTGGGATGGTTATAGTCCCAATTCAACTACTTGGGGGGATGTTGAGGGGATGCATCATCATTTACCCTTTCTATTTTGAAGACTTTGGGACGAATTCTATAATTAAGAAGAGGTGTATGTAATGCCCCACTTTGGTTGAACAACTTTGATGATTATCTTAAACTTGATATAGCCTTATGACACATACATTATTCTTTTAGGGCCTTAGGTCGTGGATCTAATTATTCTACTTTAGTATTAGTGGATGTGATAATTATTGTGATGTACCAGTTTGATGTTATTTTAGTTTATGATGATGATGCACCTATTTTATGACTCTGTGTAATCATGTTGATGAATTCATTATTTGTTGTCTTGTTTACATATTATGAGGATTAGCTTCTTTCTTACAGTTAGCAATTATATTGATGATTATGTCATAAGGATAATTCAACATGTGCAATTATGATTAATAATATGAGCATATATTACTGATGATTATTGAGTGTGGCAAGAGAACACCTAGATGCACCTGCATGTGATGATTTGACAACCTTTGGTTTGATCGATTTCATATTATTAACACTAGGATTTAAAAAGTATAATTGATATTCTACTATGGTTACTAATGACATGATAGTGGTTGCAAGAAAAGGTTAGTGCATGGCCAAGGAACTCACACATGGGTGATGGGGTTGTACATGACAGATAGAACTTCATGGGAAGGGTGGACCACATCCCTAATTCAACCCACTAGCACTCTCGGTGTGACTTGGCCTAGAAGTTGTTGGGATACCTTTGTGTTGAAGCTCACGATGTCGTGAGGATAGACCTCAGATTAGGTCTCTTACGAGGATTTATTGGGGGCATGCATCAAGGTGGATTCCTTGATCCCCAAAATTATTAGTATCACCATAGATGCAAACATAGGAAATGACAGTGGTCTCCATTATCGCACCCAATTTTTCCCCTCGTAGTCACATGATGCTTGAAGGGCAACTTCAAGGGGGTGACCAACCTAGATCCTTTGGAATTAGGAAGAAAAATCTTAAAGATAATTAAGGGTTGATGACCATGCAATGGTGAGCACTAATTTACATAATGTATTAAGTGTGTTTTTAGAAATAAATTATTTAAATATGAAGCAAACCTTGGGAAAAAGGAGAATAGGAAGAATTATAAAAAAATGGACCAAATGAGTGACTCTACCTTCCTTGTGTTTGGAAAAACTTAAGTATATAATATGTATTTAAAATAAATCCAAAATATGTAAGTTGTTCTAATAACATAAATGAAAGGGGACATAGAGAAATTAGGAACATTAATCCAATGTTAGTTTACCCTCATTAAGAAAAGAGGGTTGTATATAAAATAAAATAATAATTTAAAATTAGAGAAATTTAGAGAACCTACATGTGGCAAGAGCACAACACAAAGATCTCCATCCAAAATTTCGACTGGAGATAAACTAGGGAGTAGTTGGGAAACAAAATCTGAAACCTACTAGTTGACTTCAGTAATGAACAAAAAATATAGAGTATAAAAGTGGATCAAAAGGAAACTAGGAGAAGAAATAGGGAATCATGTGAGGGTGAGGGAGAATTCCTTTTTCAATAATAAACTAAGTAAATAATTTTAGGGGAGCCTTAGTAAGAGGTTGATAAATGGATATGTGAATAATCAAATTATTGGATTAATAGAACAATTGTTTTTGCATGAAATGACAAGTTCCATCTATGAAGCCTCCTTAAAAAGGAGGAGGAAGTTATGAGATATGGGACCCTTTTTTCCCTATGGTTGTATGAATATCCTAATGTTATTGTGCTTAAAGTGACCACTGAGTTCTATAGTGAGTTTAGTGAAGTGGAGGCTCTTGGAATGGGAACTCTTGAGCCAAGTCCTCTCCTCCACTTGATATTATCCTTCCTCTATCATATAACCCCATTGTAGCTCGAGGGTTCATGGGGAAGAAGAGTACCCGAGGAGTAGGCTGGTAGGTCAACTGGTGAGCAAAAACATTCGGTTGAGATGCAGAAATTTCCACATGTGTATAAGGAATACAACAATAGAGAACAAGGATAAATGGACTCAAGATCAATATTCCATCTCCCCTTGGTGCACGATATCAATGGTTTTCGAAAATTTCTCCTAAATGATTATTTTGTTCTAAAAAGTTATCGAATTGTAAATGTTAAGAAAAATATATATATTTGTAAATTCTTCACAGTTGGTATATGTGCCTTGAATTATTGTATGACTTTGATGTTTTTTTTCATTATTCAATGGATGATTAATTTTAAAAGAAAACCTCCCATTGCTTATTACCTTGTAATTCAGTAACTTGGAATGCACACTTATTTTCTAATAAAAATGTGTGCATAGAACCCTGTGTATAATAATTGTGCATTATTTTATATTATATTATATATATAATATATTATATATATATATATAGAATATATAATATAGTATAATATAATGAGTGTGTACATAGGGATGGTCCCTACAAAGCTACGAGATGAAACAATAGAATGAGCAGTCATCAACAACCATGTGAATAAATTTCATGGTGGTAATAATTTATCATTGATCAACCAATCTCTTTGCAGAATTTGGGGAACATGCACATGATGTACTTAAACTTCTCGATATAGATGCATGTCAAAGGTTCACTATGATTTTGTTAGCAAGGTCCACCAACAAGCTATGTCAACTTATAATTTTATGTATTTATTCTGCCAAAAAGTGCTTCAATGTTCCAATATCATATATGGTGGTTCAATAATTTGATGAACAAGTCTTATTCAGTTGGTGTCCGATGTTCAATGAAATATGATAGAGATTTTATGAAATGATGGCCATATTTGTTATGATGACGACAACTATGATTTGTGATAAAAAAAATCTTATGGACAGACCCCACAATTTTTTTGTGATGAAATTATGGTTTTTTTCAACCCTCAACTTAACTTTTGTGGGTTTGTTATTTGTATTCTGTAGTTTTAAAGATTAGCTCTTTTCATATTTTTATTTTA
>APFE031731632.1:26339-40744 GCA_000404065.3 Pinus taeda
ATAGGTGATAGTTGTGAAAATTAAGTATTACGTTTCAAGATATTCCATGTTCAAATTTTTCGAGTTTACCCATGGTACGCATGCGGGGGGGCGACATGGTTCACCTAGGGGTAGCAAAAAAAATTATTGAGTAAAAATGATATGGTGTTGTTACAAATAAGTGCCCCATATATATTCTAAGTGGAATGCCCTTTCATGAATAGCCATGTCCTTTGAGATATGTCCTTTCATAGTTGGTAATTATACTTTTTAAGTATTATTATTGCACTGAGAGGCACGCTTCAGCCTAATATGGAAGAGATGTTGTAATGTCTTGTTATGTAAAAATATTGACTCGATCAAATTACTTAAAATTAAAACTAAAAATAAAATAAAATAAAATAAAATGATAACTATAATTAATAATGATTAAAGTAAAATAAAATAAAAAATTTACCATTGGCGGTTTTTGGGCTCCAGGTTTTGATAGCTCATGGTTTTGCCACTTGTATTCTTATGTAATATAGCCTATTTAAAGGCATGAAGATATATATCTTAATTTTGGATCTAACAATAATTGAGAGGGATTAAATATCTTGACGTGCAAACCTTTCCTCAAGTTTTTCACTAAAAAACAAAGCTTGCACCTTGAGAGACTTGGTCCCTCCCAACACATGATAGATTTAGAGTTAAGATGGATCTAGGCTGGTTATTATTATTTATATCATTTTACACATGTTTATGTTCATAGCAAGAACTAATTTTTAAAGCATAAATTATTCATTGAAAATATTTCATAACTCATTCAACCACATAAGATAACTTGATAATACTAAAATTCTTACTAGATTCTTAAACAATAATAGAATACTCCATGATAATGAATGAAAGCACATAAATTCTCAACAAACCGAAATGTATAAACTCCAAAGCTTTTATGAGTTAATCATTGCATTAACTCACCAGCACAACCTCGGAAAAATAACCTAAGAGTTAAAAGACCCTTTCCTAGAGGTCAATCCATTGATTTATAAACAAAATTATTACATAAAATTAGTATAAAGGAAAAAAATATAAAATTCAAAATCTTGTATGCTACTATGACTTTGGTAGACTAGGTGATGCAATGTTTGCATGTTTAGCATCATATAGGTCACACTACTCAAATAATTACTTACATAGGCACAAGTATGGAAATACATATTAATTATAAGTAAATTAAGAATTTCTTTCTCATTCTTAATCCTCTTAATATATATTTTTAACTTTAAAACAACTGACTTTAGTGTATTTTACATCTTAGCTTCATTAGCAAGATACCTCTACACATGGGTGCTTTCTAGTGAAGTTATTCTTTTGATGTTAACATCCTTGTAATTAGTAATTTTCTTGAATTCAACCAACACTTCCTCTATGAACCAAAAGCCCTCAGGTTGATTGAATCTAGGCAAAAAAATCTCAAACATGGTGTTATCTATAACATTCCAAACCTTTAATTAGGCTAACAATTGGTTTGTTTATATGATATTATAGCCAATTTTCTTCAATACTACATTAACCTTTCATCCTAGTTATTCCTTCATATGCTAGAATCCTAATCCCCTAATCCTTGTCACCATGAGTTTTATGAATCACTTTGATGTAGTTAATTTGATCTTTCACTTTAGCTTGTTTTCCATTCTAAATTAGGATCCTTGTGTACAACAAACAATTATAGGGTTTCCTATGATAGTTCTGTTATCTTAGTTATGATATCCTTTCTAAGTTGTTCATGCTTCATATCTTTCTCCATAAAATCCTTTATAAATTTAGTAACAAGCAATTATAGGGTTTCCTATCGTAGTTCCACTATCTTCGTTGTGAGATCCTTTCTAATTTTCTCATGCTTCATATCTTTCTCCATAAAACCCTCTATAAATTTCGTAACAATATTTTTAGACCCTTTGTAATAAATTACCTAATTTCTAAGGGATTGAATTTCCCTCTCATACTTTCTACCTCACTCTCATCAACTTTGGCCTTGTCAATAGTATCATGTGAAATGTATACTCTAGCAAGGAGTAGATAATTAGGGTTTTCTCATTTAATATCTAAGAGAGATTTTTCTGTAGTACATATGATAATTCTATCCACATGTACCCCCTCCTCTTATGTCTTATCTTAACAATGGCTTTCCTTCGGTGATTATAATAAATCAATTCTATATTAGAAGCATACTCAATGGGATACGAAATTAGTTGGTGAGCCATGATAAAATATTCATCAGGTTTCCTCGAGCATTAAATTCCTCCATATCAAGTTCCTTCCCTTTGTTCGTTACTTTTTTTTTTGGCATTTTAGTTTGGTCCATAGCTTTAGGGTAAATTATTCAATCTTTTAATTTGAATTAGGAGCATCTTGTTCATCCTTACAATCTTTAGGAACATTCTCCCCTTCCTTAATTAATTGAATGACTCCCTTTTGTAGGCTTGTAGAATAATGCTTTGGTTTCTCATATGATCCTTGTTTTTCTGTGCTCAATTTCTTTGTAGCCATATCTTGTTGCAACATTTCCTCTTCTAGCCTCCTTATTTGTTCCCTAATGATTATACTTTGTTGTTATTTTCTTTTCCTTATGATTTCCTCTTCTTGATGAAACTTCTCCTCTTTCGACTTCTTCTCTAACTCTTCCTTTTCCCTCAACCTTTGCAAATTTTATTTCTTTGTTCTACCTTTATAACTCTCCTTTTAATCACTAATTCCACTTGCACAACAGCTTCTTCTTGCTTTTCTTCTCAACTCCTCCTTTGTTTTTATCTAAATTTCTTATTTTCACTATAATTTATTTGGGATCTTTACTTTGATGAATTTCAAATGAATTGCATAAAGATAATGAAATAACTATAAGTGCAACATGTGAAGAATAAACACATGAAGAAATGACAATATGGACAAATGCATGAGAACTTGATAATGGAGTTCACCTAGTGTGGGCTACATTTCTGGGCTTTGCTCAACTGCGTAGCCGCCTCATTATCATCTCTTCAATAAGGCTCTTCTTTTTCGATACAAGGATTGAACTACCACTCATGTGGCAATGTCTCTCCTATAAAGAGATGTTCTCCTTCGACAATACAAAAGGAATGAATTCTCATAAACAAGTGGCATAAATTGTTCTTCGTTCAAAGGGATTGAACTCTCTCATATAAAGTGGCATAATTGTTCTCCATTTTACCAAGTTAAGGGGTTCGAACTCTCACAACAAGTAGAAAATTTCCTCTTCGAATCTGCTTCTCAGACCCAAGCATATCTACAAATACATGTTCTCCCTTTTACAAATCTTGAAATGGGAAAATCAACAACAAATGAGACTTACATTAGTTTCCATGCCAAAACAATCCATCAGATGCTCAAAACACATCAAACACAACACCACCAAGTCTATCTCCTCATTCTACAACTTTTGACTGTAAACATGACTAACTTCTAAAAAGTGCATCTCTATCTCGAAATTCGTGCCAAGTATTAATGACACATGTGGGCTTCTTCCATGAACCCTCAAATTCACTGACAAGATCCCAATTATTTCCACACTAATGGGATCGTCTCGAAAATTTGTGAAGAATGACTATAAACATTATATCATTCAGTCACCATCACCTCAAGACCCCTTTGGGCTCCACTGCTTTGTAACTCGTGCCCTGCAAAATCAAAATATTCTTGGAATATTCCTCATCTCGAGATTTGTGCTCATAATGGGCCACATCCTGTTGGTTTCCCCATGCTTGGCTTGGCCATGTTGTCAGTAGTTCTTTGTTGGTGCCCACTGTGACTTGTACACCACATCACTTTATGGTTTGGGTTGTAAGCTTCCCCCGTTCTCATGTGGAAATGTAGGTGTAAATAACATAAGGGCGACAATCATAACAGATCCCCGCCCATTGGGTGGTTGACTTTCAAGATTAATTTAAAATGTTTATAAGTTGGGGGGTCTCGGCATCAAACCCTATGGGCCCTCAAATTTTTTTTTTTTGAAAAATGGTGGGGGCTAAAACTATTCTGTCATATGCCACATTTAATTGGCGAACATAGTGTTTCCATGTGGTGGCCCCTGATTGGTCTATTTATTTCTAAATGGACCCATGTGGATGGGTGTGGGGTGCCATGTCAGATATTATGGGTCCCACCTAGGCTTATTGATTGGGTTGCCACATGGTACACTGTGGGCCCCACCTGATCCTTATTTTCTTTGTTTATTGAAAACTTCAGATGGACATAAATTTGTCATACATACTCAGTTTGAAGTCTCGTTCACGCATTTGGAAACATATTGTCGAGCTCTTCGACATGGTATAACTCTTATCAAATCCCGAACACTTTTATTTTTGAGGTTTCCTAGAGCCTCGTGGATCAATCCTCCCTACTAAACGACTTTTAGATCCCAAAAGTTATATACATAGATCAAACATGTTTTCTCATACTTACAATAGAACCTATAGCCTTTTTTATCCAACAAAATGCCTAAAATATCATTATGTTGCATACTTAAGTGATGTTGTACAATTCATCACTTTTACAAAATTTTCACCCATCTATGAGATTTTTAAAAGAAACATGTGATTTATAATGGTGTCCTGATCCAGATTTAAACAGGAACGCAACAAATTATAGAGATAACCATAAACATAGAGATGCGGCGGAAATAATACTTCATTTCATTAATATAAAATATTGAAATATGCTTACAAACAGGAATGGAAATAAACCAGCTAGGGCGATGGTAGCTTATCTTTGAGAAGAGATGTGGCAGCTACATGCCTTTGAACTGTCTTAAAATGAGGCTCAGGGGCCTTTTTATTATTGAACAATAAGAGAAAACCCTAAACAACCAAAACCCTAACCCGAGGAGATGTAACACCAAGAGTTTGTGGGCCCCGTTGGGGTGAGTTGGACAGCGAACTTCCCGGGGTCGCGAATTGGTCATATTATCTCCGTTTGACGCGCATGATAGCCTGTTGGAAAGATCTCTCTGAGGACTACGACAAAAAAGATGATTTTAGACAAAAACTCGCTAGTGGTAGATTTCCCAAAAAACGTCGTTTAGGGCCTCAAAACAACTCCGGAAGTTTAGGACCTGAAAAACTGCTAAAAATAGTAAACTGTGCTATAATTAAGGAAACTGAAAAATTGAAAGACGCACTGGTGGGGATCCAAGTGGAATTATTGGGTGGCCACCAATATCCACCTGGATCATTCCTCCCCCCTTAGGAAGCAATGGTCCACATTGCATTGAGTTCCTCCATGAGATGAGGGAACTTCTATTGAACTTGGTCCCTGGTGAGCCACTTGCCCTGGCGAAGGAGTTGGCCTTCTTTGACAACTCGATACAATTGGATATTCTGATAGCGAGTGTGCTTGATCTGTGTGTCCATCATCTGATCAGTTGCAGCTTTTTCCATGTAATCTAGATTTAACTCTGTGGGTGTGAGTTGTTCTGCAATGTCGGATGTGTCTAGTAATGGTGGAAAGTATGGCCGAAGGTGGTCCACATTGAACACTGGGTGCAAGCCAAGGAATGGGGGAATGTTGAGCTCAAATGCATTGTCTCCCACAACCTTGGTAATGGTGTAAGGACCATATCGTAGTGGTCTAAGTTTCCAATAGGCTCCGGTAAGGCATTCCTTTTGAAAATGCAACCAGACTTTGTCGCCCACCTGAAACTTGTGTGGCACCCAATGTTGATCATGTCGTTGCTTGTACTTGGCATTTGATTTCTCCAGAATGTCATGGACCTGTTAGCGAATATGTTGGATTTGCTCAATGAATCTGTTTGCCTTATCTGTTTCGGACTGGACATGAGTTGAATCTGCATGAGTAGCTGCAAATGGCAGGGCCACATTGATGGGACATAGTGGCTGGAATCCCAAACCCACCTGAAAAGGGCTGTGGCTAGTCGAGCTATGGAGATCCTGGTTGTTGCTATGTTGAACATAGGGGAGGCTCTCATCCCATATGTGTGGATGCTTTGAGTTGTACATGCGCAGAATGTGTACGATCATCCTGTTGACGACCTCTGTCTGGCCATCAGTTTGAGGATGGAAGGCTGTGGACTTAGTGAGTTTGGTGTCCAGCATCAACCAGAGATTGGACCAAAATGTACTGAGGAGCCTACTATCCCGATCTGAGATGATAGACTGTGGGATCCCAAAGTGTACCCGCACTCGTTCAAAGAAGAGTTTAGCAGTGGCTTCTGCTGTGATATTCTTCTTGCAGGCCGCCATAATGGCCATCTTCGAGAACCTATCGACAACAACAAAAACACAGTAATTTCCATGCTTAGTGGAAGGAAGGCCTGACATGTAATCCATGGAGATGGATTCCTAAGGTCGACTAGGGGTAGGCAACAGGGTATAGAAGCCTTACTTCTTGATGGTCAACTTGTTAATGGCGCAGGCAGTGCATGATCTGATGTACCTCTCGACATCCTGTCGAAGATTCGGCCAATAGAAATACTTCTGTAGTACTGCCACCGTTTTTTCGACCTAGAAATGTCCAACAGCTCGACTGTAGTGTGCTTCCAAAATCGTCTTGGCATGCTCGCCTGAAGGAACACAAAGGTGACCCAGGTGGCATAACAGGTCATCCTGGAGGTTAAAATCTGGAACATGCTGACCCTCCAAGAGTGTCTGGTATGTGTGACCAAATTCTGGGTCGCTTTTGTAGAGCAGTGGCCAATCAAAAGTCCCGTGCCCACAAGAGTTGAGCATGGTGGTTAACGCCATGATCGGTGGTCGACTGAGGCAAGATGCAACATTATTGTTGCTGCCCTTCTTATACTTGATATTGAAATGGAACTGTTGCAGGTATGTGGACCACTTCTGATGGTGATCATTCTGCAATTTCCCTTAGGTCTGTATGAACTGCAGGGGTCAGTGGTCTGTGTGGATGACCATTTCCTTCCCCAAACTGTATTGCTTCCATTGTCGACAGGCCTGCACAATGGAATACATCTCTTTGTCATAAGTGGGATACTTCCGGACTGTGTCTGAAAGTGCCTCACTGTGATATGCCACTGGATGCCCGTGTTGAGTAAGGAATGCCCCAATAGCATAGTAAGAGGCATCTATCTCGACCTCAAATGATTGTTGCAAGTCTGATAATGCAAGAACTAGTGCCGAGCAGAGGCGATCTTTCAACTCTATGAATTCCTTCTGTTGAGATTCAGACCAAAATCATTTTGCTTTCACTCCTCCCTTGGTGACTTGACTCAAGGGCCAAGTGATATGAGAAAATCCCAACACGAACCTACGGTAGAAGTTGGCAAGGCCTAGAAAGCTGCGAAGCTCTGTCAGAGTGGTTGGAGATGGCCAATCCCAAATGACTTGGATCTTGGTTGGATCCACATGCACCCCGCGTTCATCAATAATGTATCCTAGATACTGAACCTGGGTCATGCCAAAAGTGTATTTCTCCAAATTGGCAAATAACCTGTGTTGCCGCAGTGTTTGGAGAACCTGTCGGATGTGGTGGAGGTGCTCTTCCCAACTCTGGCTAAAGATCAAGATGTCATCCAAGTATACCACTACAAATGAGTTGGTGAATGGCCACAAGATGTCATCCATTAGCCTCATGAAGGTTTCAGGAGCATTCGTCAATCCAAGATTCATAACCAACCATTCGAAAAGGCCCTTCTTGGCTTTGAAGGTAGTCTTCCACACATCGAAGGGTTTGATTGTTACCTGGTGATATCCTGACTTCAAATTGATCTTGCTAAAATATCTTTCCCCCTTTAGTTGGTCCAAGAGGTCATCAATCCATGGGATTGGGTACCTATTACGGATAGTGATCTTGTTCAGCACCTGATAGTCAATACAGAGTCTCCAAGTCCCATCCTTCTTCTGTACCAGCATGATCGGTCTCTCACAGGGTGATGAACTCGAACGGATGTGACCTTTTTGCAGCAATTCTTGAATCTGCCTCTTGATTTCATCATTCTCCATAACAGAGCGCCGATAGATTGGTCCATTGGGCAGTTGCGCACCTGGGATCAGATCAATGGAGTGCTTGACCTGATAGTGCAGAGGAACCCCTGCGGGCTAGGTGAAGATGTCCTCGTACTCCTCCACGACCTTGTCCATCTGTAGTTGTCATGCGAAGGGGCCCTGTCTAGAGGTCGTGGCCACCGTTTTCTTCTTTCGTTAAGGGCGTATCATCAGGAAAACGAATTTCTCGGTTTTGGAAATGAGCTTACTGCATTGTTTTGCAGTAACCAAAGAGATGGCGGTAGGCGGTGCTACCTCTGGTATCCTATACAACTTATTTCCCAAAGTAACAATAAAAACATGGGGCCTTGATTCATAAACAGCATGTCACTTCCACAAGTATGATTGTTCTAATAACACATCAAAAACTTCAAGGGGAGCAATGTCACACAATACCCCATCTGTGAAGAGCTTGATGTTGTATGGAAGGCGACACTGTTGGCTCACGCGAAGATCCCGTCCTTGGTGCAGCCACCCAATGGTGTATGGTTGTGGATGTGCTATGGTCGGTAAGCCTAGATGCTTCACGATCTCTGCCAAAATGAGGTTCTTTTGGCTTCCGCTGTCAACAATGAACTATAGCGGGGAGCCCTTTACCCACATCTAGGAGTGGAAGAGACGTTCCTCCTCCTCTAGATCTTCGAGTTCCTCCTTCTGGATCTTCGTGGTGGCAACAGTGGCGTTGGGCTCCACATCGATAATCTTCTTCCCTTTGTCATTCCCCTTATTGGGTTCTGACTCAGAGTCAGAACATGCATCTGATTCTGAAACCTTTAGCTCAGCCACCAGTGACTGCTTAGACCGACACTCGTGTTGTGAGTGGAGCTCTTATGGAACTCGCACCACTTTCCTATGTCCTTTTTCGGCTTCGCAGCGCTATTCTCTGCTTTCAACTTTGGTGGGTTTTCTTGGGCCGCCTTGCCTTGGCTTTGTCCTTTGTTCTGCGGTTTGGGGGTTCCTTTCCCTTGTTTCAGATTCGCAAACCCAAAGTCTCGCTCCTTCTGTTTAAACTTTTGCTCGACCTTGACGGGATATCAGTATGCCGTGCCGAGCGAGGAGATGTTCAGGAATTCTATTTCTTCTTGGATGTACTTGTGTAGGTAGCCATGGTATTTGAGTACCAAATGTTGCTCTGTATCCTTAATACCCAACTTTGTGCGAAGGGTATGGAAAATATTGGTAAACTTTGGTACGTCTTGGTCCCTTCCTTGCCGCAGCGTGGTCCACTTTATGTATTGATCCTCATAGCTTCCAACAGGGTAGTACCGCTCCTTGATGGCATCCCAAAATGAATTCCAGGTCAGTGCAACTAAAAATAGTGAGCCTGTACTTTCATCCTTCTGCTCGCAATAGGTTTCCCACCAATCCTTGACGTGGGGGGCTGCTTTGAGAAGAGAAAAAATAATATTTTCCCAACTGGAAAAATCATGAACAGAAAAATAACCCTCTAGCACATTTAACCATTTATCGATGGCATCTACATCTATCTGACCCTCGAATATGGCGATTTCAAAATTAACTTGTACCTTAAATGGTGTGGTGTTTCCAGAGTTGCTATTGGAAGTCGATGCATTGCCCCTGGGTAGCCGTTAAAGGATCTGGGCAAAGTTGTCCATCATCGTGTTCCTTTGTCGCTCAAGGTCTTCTTCGAGCAAGATTTTGATAGGATATCCTACCCCGTCGTCTTTCTTTTCATTTGCCATGGGAGGCTGTCGAGATTTGCGAGGCTGGTCTTGCAAAGGTTCGACCAGTTCAAGCCCTAACTCCTTATATCCTGACCTCGTTGGGGACATGCAAAGAAAAACAGAGAAGAAAAGGAGACCGCTCTGATACCACTGATCCAGATTTAAACAAGAATGCAACAATTTATAGAGATAAACATAAACATAGAGATGCAATGGAAATAATACTTCATTTCATTAATATAAAATACTAAAATATGCTTACAAACAGGAATGGAAATAAACCAGCTAGGGTGATGGTAGCTTATCTCTGAGAAGAGATGTGGCGGCTACATGAATCTGAACTATCTTACAATGAGGCTCAAGGGCCTTTTTATTATTGAACAATAAGAGAAAACCCTAAACAACCAAAACCCTAACTCGAGGAGATGTAACACCAAGAGTTTGTGGGCCCCGTTGGGGTGAGTTGGACAGCCAACTTCCCAGGGTCGCAAATTGGTCATATTATCTTTGTTTGACGCGCATGATAGCCCATTAGAAAGATCTCTCTGAGGACTGCGACAGAAAATATGATTTTAAACAAAAAATTGTTAGCAGTAGATTTCCCAAAAAACGTCGTTTAGGGCCTCAAAACGGCTCTGAAAGTTTAGGACCCAAAAAACTACTAAAAATAGTAAACTATGCTATAATTAAGGAAACTGAAAAACTGAAAGGAGCACTGGTGGGGATCCAAGTCGAATTAGTGGGTGGCCACCAATATCCACCTGGATCATGTTCACACTCAACTACTTAAAAAGGGTACCCATCTCTTGCCTAATCGAGCTCAGTGGGCTCTCTTCCTGTAGTTGTCTTTCTTCCTGTGTGACTTCATGGAGGGTTACAATGTGCTCTATTTTGTCATCTGTTGGTTCCTGCACAAGGGACGCTTTCTTCACGGGTGTTTTCTTAAGCTTCTAGTCCTTGTTTGGATGTAGCTCTGGATGGATCTTCCAACAGGTAGCTCTTTGATGTCCACCCTTGTTGTAATGGTTGGTTTTTCTTCATCCAAGATTTATTTCCCTTCTTCTCTTGTTGTGGAGAAGGGTCTTCATGCCTTGCCTTCTTCATGGTCAACACAAATTTCCATGAATAATTATCTTTGGTGCAGATCTAGTGAGGATAATTTTCCTTAGCTCATCTTCTGAAATTTTCACCTCCCTTTGGATATGAATTGAAATCATGATCACTAGAATGGTGTCATGTGCTCTCATCCTGCACTGATTCAAACTCATTCATTGAAGACTCTTTTTCTTATGTAGCTTTAGAGTCTCTTTCATTGATGGTCTTAGAAAATTCTCCAACTTTATCTCTAACATAGCCCAATCCTTCATATCGAGGTAGTTCTACACTTTGATGGGATTCATAATTCCTTAGCCACTGGCTCCAAGGCCTTTTCCTTCATATCCCATTCTCTTTAACAACTTCAAGTCAATGCCATTCGTGTCTTTTTCAAATTCACCAAAATCATTATCATAATGGAAATAACATGAAACTGGAGAGTCACCGACACTATTTACCTCAGTTGGAGGTTCTATATTGGGTGAGGATGGATTTGCTAAGCCTTGATTACACTACCACTTTACCAAATCCTCTTCCTTGGCTTGCAACTAAACTTTCAATCTTTGCTTCTCCTCTTATCCTTCTTGTAGATTTCTTCTCAACTTAACATTCTATGCTTGAATGCTTTGGTTGATTTCCACTCTCTTCTGATAATCTGCAAACAATTTGTCCACAATATCTACCATCCTGTAGAAAGCCTTGTCATTCTTTGTACGAATGTATTCATCCTCCATTTTCTTTCTTTGAGTTTTGTAGAAATTTCACCTGTAGAAAAAACTGATATATGAAATGTCCTAAAGCATAATACTTGTTCTATTTCTACAAAACATTAAGCGGAATCATAATTGAATTCATGAGCAACATCAAGTACAAACATGCATAACTGATCAAGAGAAATAATCACACATAACACAGAATATATCACTAGTGAAAGCACCAGCATAAAAACCCAACACTATATTATCAATCAAGTGGATATCCTCAACAACATACAAAAAGAATTAGCTCAATAGCTATCCTTCTCTCTCTATAATCAGAAGATGAAGATCATAGACTACCTAGACCTCAATATATAGGCCACAAGTCCTCCAATATCCTATATTAAGTATTTCTCTTGGAAATAGATCCTTATCCATGCAAGGAATACTTACTAGAAATATCCAAGCATCTGATAGTACTTTGTCCCTCATCTGATCTCAACTGGGTCTTTGTCTAAACTGACATGCATCAGTTATCCATGAGGGAATGCTCAGTTATCTGAAATAATAGTTGTCACATGCATGCAAGCATTAACAAACTATATTTCACTATTTTAAAAACTTGTTAAAATAATCTAACTGGACTTGACTAAGTTAAACTAAGTCAACTGATCCTCTCAATATAGAACTGAACCTTATCTCCTTTAATCAAGGGATAAATTCCTAAATCAAGGGAGAAAAAAATTGCATGATCTCACAAAGACTTCAAGTTTAATTTTCCATAATTAATTAACTCATGGAGATTAATTAATTAATATTGTAAACTGTTGTTAAGACCAAAATTAATTTTACTTCCTATAGATAGACTAGGGACTGCTATAAATAGGAAGGGACCTAGAAATGCTATTTTTAGAACTTTCTATTTTTAGCAGTTTCACCTCTCACCCAATGTGGCCAATGACCTTACTGGCCAAACTGCTATTTTTAGACATGCTATTTTTAGCAAGTCTATTTTTAGCACATTCTAAATTTAACATTCCTTGTTGCACATTTTTCAACACTCCCTCTCAACAAGAAAGGCTTTCTCTCGAACCCAATTCTGTAACTCTGGAATGTTCTGCATGCAACACATCTACCCGGTCCACTTGCTCCAACAACACTTGGAACAAAAACACTCCTAATTGACCACTCTGTTGGGCTAGGAACATACTCTGATGCTGAAGCTCTACTTGCTGCTGACAAGTGTTCCCTCTCTGACATCTGCGCTACTGCAACATCTCCATGCATCTCGCACCATTGCACACCTCTCTGTGCCACCTAGCACTGTGCAAAACACTTGTGCCTCTCGCATTGCTGCAACCTGCTAGCTATGCGCTGTCCTAGGATTCCCTGCACTATCGCTCTCTCTGTCGCTCCATCCGCATCTGTCTCTACCCAATCAGTCAGTTCCTGCTACTCCACATTGGGGTTCCCATAGCAAGGTCTCATCCAAGAGGTTGGGTACCTCAAGGATCCTGCCCCTCCTCCTTGGGACGATCACTCTATATCGCCCCACCTCCTACTTGGAGGTATGGCTGCAAGTGATCCCTCAGCCCACCTGGCTCGAAGTTTCCCCCTACTGGAGGTCTCTGCATGAGTAGATTTCTCTACTCGATCTCCACTCAGCTTCCCCTATTGTGGCTGCTCCACAACCTCCTGAAGCTGCTGCACCAATCGTGGCTCCTCCACAATTGTTTGAGACTTCTTCTAGCTCTGCATGTTGAGAGGTAATATACCCTCCCTCTCAACCACCAAGTCTCCATCAGTTGACTTGACGCTCAAGGATTTGCATGCATCTTGAACCTCAAGAGCATACAGGTTCTTGACCCGTGAACCAATCTGCTTCACCTGTATAGTGATGATGTGTTTAAGGAAAACCTTTCCCTTACTGAAGACTACATCATAGCCTCTGTCTTCCAACATCGTGATTGACACCAAGTTTCTCTTCAGTCTTGGTACATACTTGACATTGGTCAAGGTAAGGCAAGATCCATGCTCCCTTTGAAAAATAACTGTGCCTACACCTAAGACACTATACTTCTCATCATTACCCATCGCTATGAGTATGTGGAGATCTTTCTCCTCCAAAGTACTGAACAAACTCTTGTCGCCGGTCATGTGGAAAGAAGCTCCACTATCAAGAAACCAACCACTTCCCACCATGGATGAAACCATGCATGCGAAGAGTGTGAAATCCAACTCAAACTGTGAAGCAAGTGCCTCACCTTCAGATCCTTCCCCGTATCCCTTCTTGGATTTCCTCCATGGAGGATTTGCAGCATAATGGCCCACCTCATGACAACGAAAGCATCACACTTTCAATTTGTCAACCTTCTTCCCATCATTGGAAGACCTGGATTCGGAAAGAGAAACCTTCTCCTTCCCCTTCTTCACCTTACTCGGTAAGGCACAGTTCTCCTCATCATGCATGGATGAAGAACTGTCTCCGATGCTCCGTCTAATCTCCTCCTGCATCAAATCCAACCATAGTCGTTCCCAATCCGGCAATTTCTCCCTTCCATTCACCGAGTCCTGGTTGCTATGCCAGCTCTTAGGAAGGCCAAGGAGTGCTAGACTCACCATATCCTCATCCGATGCCACGACCCCAACACTTGCAAGCTCATCCCTGCATGTGATGAGCTTGGTCAAATACATAGAGATCGTCTCATCCCTTTCAAACTTGATCTTTCAAAGTTTGTCCTTCAGTGCCAACTTCCTCTGATCACTGCTATTCTGATATAAATTTTTCAATGTTTTCCACATTGCATGCGGAGTCTCCTTCCCATGGAGACTCGAGACAATGTGATCTCGCACTCCCTCCAAGAGAATTCTCCTAGCTCTAGCCACACACTTCCTCCATTCCACCTGCTCAGTCTTGTCAGTAGGCT